>SJYA01002257.1:394751-559953 GCA_006410615.1 Neotragus moschatus
GACAGGGGATGAGATGGCTGGATGGCATCACCGACTCAATGGACGTGAGTTTGAGTGAACTCCGGGAGTTGGTGATGGACAGGGAGACCTAGCATGCTGTGATTCATGGGGTGGCAAAGAATCGGACACAACTAAGCGACTGAATTGAACTGATAGTGGATGAAAACATTATGCTAAGGGAAAGGAGACAGTCACCAAAGGCCACATAGTGTAGGATTCCATCTGTATGAAATATCCAGAACAGGCAAGTCCTGGAAGAGAGAGTGGACTATTAATTGCCTGGAGCAGAGGGGAGGGAGGAAAGAAGAGCAGCTGCTAACAGGCAGAGGTTTCTTTCAGGAGTGATGAAGATGTTCTGGAATCAGACACTGATGACAGTTACACAGCTGTGTTTAAACACACCAAAAACCACTTAATGGTATATTTTAAAGGGTGAATTTTATGGCAAAAGAATTATACCTCAATAAAGCTGTCATTTTACATTTTTAATTTTTATTTATTTTTAATTAGAGAATAATTGCTTTACAATATTGTAAACCATACATGTATGTATGCCATACATCAACATGAATCAGCCATAGGTTGATGTCACCTTCCTCTTGAATCTTCTTCCTACCTCCCACCCAAAACTGTTATAGTGAAAAAAGCATCAAATCCCTTTGACTACTAAAACCTCCTAATGACTATGTTTCTTTCAAACATTATGTATTTGCCTCGTTTGTTAAGGAGAGCATACGTGGTGTTGCTTTTGTGAATACACTCAAGGTCATCACTATGAAGCACCAACCACTGAGCAGCTCACGGACCTCAATGGTGTGCTGGCTACTAGCCTCTTACACAGACCTCCAAATCTGCTCTCTCAGCCTTCCACCTGTTTGCTCTCCTTTTCCTTCCTCTTCTCCCATGAGAAATCAAGAAAAACCTGAGAGCAGATGCAGGCAGGATACGAAGGAAAAGCAAACAAGTGTGCATTCAGTGGCCATACGTCCTTAAGACACAGGCTGCTCCCTGTTTCCTCCTCCAGACCTCCAGAGAACCACAGGGCAGAGGCTGCCGGACCACGAGGCTCCCGCGTGCATTGCCTGCCTCGTCACCCCTGATTTACCCATACACACGCCCAGGCAGGCTGAGGATGCTGGGCCTCGTGGCTGGAACCACAGTGAACATTTTCTCCGTAAAAAGTTTACTCACAGGACTTCCCTGGTGTCTGGTGGTTAAGAATCCATCCGCCTTGCATATATACCCTATCGTATGTAAAATAGTTAGTGGGAAGCTGCTAAATAACAGAGGGAGCCCAGCCTGGTGCTCTTGATAACCTAGAGGAGTGGGATGAAGAGCGGAAGGGAGGCTCAGGAGGGAAACGACATGTATCTATACACACATATATATATAATTATGACTGATTTGTGTTGCTGTATGGCAGAAACCAACTCAAAATTGTGAAGCAATTTTCCACACCAATTTAAAAAAAAAAAGAATCCACCTTGCAATGCAGAGGACGCACGTTCAATCCCTGCTTGAGGAACTAGGATCCCACATGCACGAGCTAACTAAGCCCGTGCATCACAGCAAAAACCAAAGATTCCACAGTACACAAGGAAGACCCTGCATGCTGCAATTAAGATCCAACCCAGCCAGATAAATAAATGATTTTTTGAAAGGAATTTTTTAAAAAGTTTACTCACTATAGCGAGTGAATGCAGGAAATCCATTTTGGGGCCACTATTCTTCCTTTTACACGGTTTGACAGAGAGAGGTTGAGGCATCAGGACCTCATGCTATGGTCCCCTCGTCCCAACAGTCCTTGGCCATGAGCCCCTCAAAGTGATCAGCAAACCAGCAGATCCTAGCCCACCCTCTTTCAGCGTGGACCAGACCCGGGTGAACCTCCGGCCTCTAGAAACAGAACCACCAACTGAGAGAAGTCAGTCCAACCCTCTGTCCTGAGCACTCTAAACACATGCCACAGAGACTGGAGTCAGAGGACAGAGAAGCCCAGGAAGCCACACGGCACGGAAGGTATGAGCGAGGCGTCGTGTCAGCGAGGAGAGACAGAGGGGCCAGCCCAGAGGGGAGCCGCCAGGGCTAGGCTCAGCCCCAGGCTGGAGTCCACTGCAGACTCGTGGCTCCCTCTGGTCTCCTTCCCTCGAGGCTGAGGTGGCTCCACTTTCCTTACACAAAAGCAGCCTTCAATGCACCTAGCACGAGCGCCCATGTTCCCTGCGGGAAGCTGCTCCAACCGCTTCCCTGTGACACCAGGGTCCAGCGCCCAGCCTCTTCTGAGCAAACGAACCTCAAAGCTGATGACCACTGCGCATCCACCGTGTGTGTGGGTGTGTGTGTCTTTCCACACACACACGTGGCATGAGGTGGATTCTGAACCTTCATTTAAGGCACCACCTGCCAACTTAGAATAATGAAAATACTGCCACATATTTACTCTCAGCTCCTTATAGATACTTTTCTCACTGAGTTTTATATCCATTTGGAGGGTGGTTTTAATCATGAAAAACATACATAATGTAAAACTAACCACTTTACCCCTTTCTGAACGTCCAATTCAGTGGCATGAAGTCCACTCACACTGCTGTTGTGCACCATCCCTGCTCCCCACTGTTCATTTTGAAAAGCATCCTGAAAAATCCTGACTTTTTCATTCTTATTAAACAAATGATTTCTGTCTCTGCTCGGTCATCGAGCGACAAGGGCACTGAGCCTCCAGAGAGGTAGTGCTGCGGGAGGCTGGAGAGGAGGGAGCAGAGAACACCCGCAACCACTTGGAGCAGCCCCAGAGCAGCTAAATTCATCCTCGGATCCTCTAGACGTGGCCACAGAGGCCGGAGACTAAAAATACCTGGAGAGGACAGATAACAGCTGTCAAGGAGACTCAGCTCAGTTAGAAAGGTTGCCACTATCACCAGATTTGCATCAGAAGACAGCCATGCAGGCAGCAATGGGTCATTTGGAGAATAATCAGATTCAGTAGAGAAAGACTGATGGGCCTCACCTCCCAGAGTGCCTGAATAAATCTCTGGGCCTTGAATTTGGTCAAGTAATCCATGATCAATTTCTGGAGGACCCCTAGGATGAAAAACAAGTACTTCAAAACTGTTGAGTACCCACTCGCTACCTTCCACTTGTTATGGCTTTCTTTGTAAGCACAACAGCCTATATCAATAAAAGTAAATGAGGAAGAGGCCTCCATCAGACGCTTCATCAAAGCAAATGATTCAGCCAGCATATTTCAACATGGCAGAGACAGAAAGGATAAGGCAGTGTGTTGCCAAGAACACCGGGAACTTTCACTTGCCCCTCAGTATCTTTAAACAGGAAAGAAACATCCCAACCCTGATGCCAGGCCTTGAGCAGCCCAGGGAATGTACCCAAGTGAAGATGCAATATGATCAATTACAGTGGCCCCACCGCAACTCCCCAGTCTACCCAAGTTTCTTAGTAGGAAGAGTCTAGCAATCAATACATCTTCGTAACAGTTATATTAATCAACTCCGGGAAATAAAGCTAAATGAATATAAATACTACTACCTTACGCAGAAAATGTCTGAGGTTAGCAGACACTTTTGCATCTATACTCATGTATTATTTAAGTCTATTTTTCCAAAACTATAAACTCTCATCCATATCAGAATAAAGACCTGTAATGTGTCACAGGGAATAACTAAGCAGAATGAACATTTCTGTGCTGTGCATCTTTAACAACCTGAACAATCTTTTTACAATTTTTAACTCACTGCATGTTAGACCTAAAGAGTTAAGTCCTCCCGGTACACCAGAAAGGAGGCGCCTCAGTGACTACGGTTCAAATTCCTCCTACACTGACGGCCTGAGCCAACACATTAATTCTTGACCTGGAGCAAGTACCTCAAAAGGGAAAGATAGAGTTACACAGGAAAAGACAGCTGCGTACCAGCACAGCAAGCCATGAAGCAAAATCCCACACAACCAGCTTCATTTTCTTATCATCGCAAGTCAGAACGGGAAGGAACTTTAGAGGTCGTCACCAGGACTACCCTCTACTCAACGCGTGACTCCCCTTAAAATTAGGACCGACTAACTCATTATGCGAGAGCTGAAGCCTCGGAAAACCAAGAGGAGATGCTGAGCCAAAATGGAGAGTAATCAAGTAGGAGGGGGTGAGGAGGAGCAGGTGGCAGAGGCCAGGGAGACAGGCTCCTCACACCTGGCCTGAAAAAGAGGCAGCCCGGACAGCAGGAAACACACCTCCTGCCAGAGTCCCTGCTCCCGCTCCCCAGTGTTTCTGGCTACAGAAAGAGAAGGGATGAGCTGGGAACCACTGTGGACTTGTTCTCAAAGCCACGCAGGGAACCTAAGCCTCCGAGGCCAGAGGACTCATCTAGCACTGTTTGGTTTAGGGTAAGACAAAAATGATAATGCTGACACCACAGCTAGACTGCCCAGCATTTTGAAATCTGAGCTACAAACCCATAACTTTCCATAAATCCTACAGCAGTCCACAGGAAAGCAAGGTTTTGAAAATGAGGCAGTGTTTACGGAAACCCTATACCATTAAATATTCCTTTCTTCAATAGTATTTACAATCAGATTCCTTCCTGGAAATTGTATTTAAATAATTTTAAAACAATTTAGTTCTTAGAGAAAATAATAAACGTCGTTTGAGTCAGCTTCAAATGCTTATTCATGTCTACTTGCTCTTAGTTTTTTTTTCTCAGAGCATCTACTTAAAGGAGAACGCCAAACAACGGACCACAAATCTCTGTTCCCCATCAGAAAACTCGGGTCACCCGAAAGGAACTCAAAGCTCTCATTTCATTTAGGGCTGGAAGAAGAGAGTATCTCTGAGTTGTCAGGAGGTTTAAGAAGTCATCTCAGGAGTAACCCTGGATATCAATCAAAATGGTTGCAGTTCAAATCATCTCTAACCATAAATTGTAACTGAGCTAAAATGATTTCTAAATATAACACACTTTACTTCTACATGTTTCTTGGCAATTAAATAACTGGAAAGTCAACAAACCCCCAAGAAACTAGAGAAAATGAGCTTTTTTCAAGCTCACCATTCATCAACTACAGGAGGCCCGAAAGATGCCAGCCGCTAGAGGCCTAGCCTCCAGCCCGGCCCTGCAGAGGCCAACTCCAAACAAGATTTCTTCAAGAACTGCTCTCAGGCAGCACTAAATTACAAGCAGTGACCTCCCTGGAGGAGAAGTTGGCGTCGACAGCTACAGGAGTGCATGATCCAGGAAAAGGAAACCCAACTGTGACACAAGGACGGCCATGCCAGTTACGTAACTACGAGCACAACTCAGCGAAACTCTCGTTATCAGTTATTTAAAACATTTCCAGAGCAATGGGACACTCCCCAAAAAAAAACCCAAGTGCATTCCAAAAGTAATGTGTACAATGTAATTTAATCTGCAGGCCTAACCTCTCTGAAATAAAGCACGATCGTCCAATTCAGTCAAATTACAACAGGAATGCTACTTCATAACAAAGGAGCTATAGCACGGCACCCTGAACTTCATGGGAGAACAAAAATGTAGTGTCAATATGTTCACAACACAACTCAATCCACAGAATCATGAGATAATTAAACTGACTGTTTTTAGGTTTCAATCTGTTTCGCCAGAAATCTTGTCCAAACTACACTGATGCAAATCAGCATGAGCAACCATAGCTCCATCAAAGCAACTCCAGCATCTTTTGTTTTACCTTTTATCGCTGACTTATGGGCTGACTGATGGTGAACTGATTTGTGCATGTGCCAGAAGTCAACTCAGGAGCACAGAACAAGAGATTTGGAAGAACTGAATTCATGAATGAAAACGCTGACGTCATAGTTCAGCTTCCAGCAGAGCTTCGGGTAGTCTACAAAGAAACAGTGCATCTTTGGGGATGTTAGATCACTAGTCATTTACTAAAGGGTACAAGATAGAAAAGGACTTCCCAGGTGGCTCAGTGGTAAAGAATTTGCCTGCCAATGCAAAAGACGCGGGTTCAAACCCTGGGTCAGAAAGATCACCTGAAGAAGGAAATGACAACCAGCTCCAGTATTATTGCCTGGAAAATTCCACGGACAGAGAAGCCTAGTGGGCTACAGTCCATGGGGACACAGAGAGTCAGACAGGACTGATGACTGAGCACACACACATGAGAGAAAAAGCACTGGCCCAAGATAAGGGAAGGGAAAGAGAGGGGTGGGGGCAGGTGAGGGGGGAGGAGGGAAGGGACAGGGGGAGAGAGAGAGAGAGCCAAACTAATAATAACCTTCTCCCTAGACCAAACACAAAAGATACACGATGTATATGCTACAAACAATCATCACTTCCACATCATGGAAATATTTCATATTATTGTTAAAAGCACTATTTTAAAAATATATATATATGGTTAGCTATGTCTCTAAATAAGAACATAGTCTCATTCCCATCTTAAATCTTCCTCCCATCATGTACCATCACATTCAAAAAAGAGCACACCATACAGATTAGTTCTTCACTAATAACTACCTGGCATTGCCAAACCATGCCTAATTTTGAGCAATTCTGAATATAACAGGGAGGGACTCAGTGATCTCAGGCAAGATACTGGAGTTTTTATGCTGGGAAGCAGGGGGAGAGGAATCCTTTTATCTAATAATGGAATACAAACTAATAAAAAAGAGAGATTATAAAAATTTGATTTACTTAGAACTATTAAGAACAGCTAGTGTGCAGACTGTCTACATTTTTCATCTCCTGACAGAATTTAAAATACAACTAGCAATACAAACTTCTATAAAGTTTAAACATAATTGACTAAGATCCTTTTATTCAAGACACTTAAGTAAATGATTCCTACAGTCCTAATGTTTCCTAGGAAATTTAAGATTATTATATTCTTAGAAAATAAGTGACCCTCAGAGCCTCAGTAACCTCTCCAGAGCACAGAACTAGAAGGACATTCTCTCTTCTTTACCATTCATGTGGCTTAAAATAGTCACTCACCCAAAATGGACTTTTTTTTAATTTAAGCAGTAAACAATTTTGCCAATAGACATTTTGAAAAGAAGATCTTATTAAGTTAAAATGCAAGCCTATGCAAGCCTACTGGTTTTATCTGTAAATCCAAAGTGTTAAAAGAGATCATCTCACATTTTTACCACAAATATCTTTGATAGAGCATCACTACCCCCTTGTGGATTCACAATAAAAAATCCTTGTCTTCAATCTTCACTTTTTAAATGTTTCATTCTCCTGAACTTCCATTAAAGTTTACATTCTCTTTACTAAGGGGTTATTTTATTTCAATTACTTTCTAAAAGAGAAAAAACACTTAACAATTTAAAATCAACAAAGCCATCAACTTCTTTACCTTCTAAGCATCCCCATTTCAGGGAGTTTTTCTCATACAATAAGTATATTTGCAGATTTCAACATGGTAATCATACCAACAATCCATTTTTTCCTTAGGATACCTGAGTTTACTTACAGTCATCATTTTAAGATTTTTTTTAATATAATGGGTAATTTCTTCACTATCACATTTTTTCTCTTTGATAATTTCCCACTTTATAACGATTTCTTTTTATTGCTTCCAAATGGTTTGATATCCATGTGCCCCAGAAAACCAGTGGGGCACATACATCCTCAAGAAGAACTTTTCAGATAAGCATTAAAAGCCAAATCTTAAGTCTTAAAAAGAGTAATTCTTGATTGTACTGCTGTACCGTCAGAAATGCTTTCTGGCCATTTAAATCAACCCTGATAAAGGAAAAAAAACATATAGAACCTGGCTTTCAAAACTAGAGAAAAAGGCTTTCTTTTCATTTTTTGTTTTCTAGTTGCAGGAGTGTCTTTGGCTGTAGCTGCATACCATTCTAATGTAACACAGACACATATTGCTAAATGTAAACTTAAATAACTGGTTTACCACTTGGTACAGATACTAGATTTAGCTGGAGTATAAATCACCTCTGCAGTAATGTGCAGGCTCCGGAGAGAAGGTCCAAGTCCTGAAGGGTCAGGCTCCAGTTTTGGGGAGTCAGCGCCACCTTTTCTCACAGATGTTGGACACAAAAGCAGGGACCAGCGAATCACTAGTCCCATGAGAAGACTAACTCCAGTATGCATTCTAACGGCTAGGCAGAAATAGAGGAGAACGGATCATCCACTTAGCAAGTGTTTTTAAGTGACTAAATACATGATTTTACCTTGTGGTAACTGATAAGGAAAGACCGGAGAGACGGGCCTGGTCTGTTAAACAACTGAACGCTCCACATCACCTGCTTACCCCAACAGAGCCTGTCTAAGCAAAAAGAAGCGACTGACAAGGTGCCCAAAGCCAGCAGCTGAGCCACGGGGAAGGGAGTCAGAGCTTCGTGGCTTCCTTTTCGGGGATTTGTTATGACTGCTGGTTTTAGATTTCAGGGGGAGAGAAAGGAAAAGGGGGTATTTGGATGATATTAAGAAGTGAGATTGGGGGTGAGATAATGCCACTTAATTAGCATCCAGGTGATAGCATGTTTGAAACTGTTCGAATTCAGCCTTGAACATTTACTTCAAGGCACATCACTGTGTGCACTTGTAACTACAAAACCACACTGCAGAGAACTGAGCAAGGAACCAGCCCCAACCCAGCACATCTTTCTCCTCGCAGCCACCCTCTGCTAACAGTCTCAGAAGGCATGTTTTGGGTACCTGTCTTGAAGGGCCTTGCTAAATCTTAGGAGTAAATAAAATGTGACTGCACTTTTCCAAATGAGCAAGGGACTCATGTATGACAGAACATGCAGTTCCATCAAGAGTGAGCAGAACACTGGGGTGAACACACAAGAACCATTTCAAAAATATCTCTGGTCATTCCATCTTACAAGATGTCAACTGGCTGAAAGTAAATGAACCCTCTTTAATAAAAAAAAAAAAAAAAGATGGGGGGGAAGTAATGTGGCTGACACTTGGCCTCTCTGCAGCGGGGTACATAATATTTCTTTTTTAGTCCAAGGTAATGAACTAAAAAATGCTCAGGAAGCATTACCAATCTTTACACAAGGAGGCCCATGACCTTCTACAAGCAATGGCGTTCAAAGCAGAAAGATGCAACAGAACCTTAGAAATACACAGCCAGCATACTGATAGGGGAGAGGAAAAAAACACCCTTTACTTTGTCCCATCACATAAAAAAAAAATCAAGGATTGCTGTCTACTGTCAATATAAACAGAGAAACACTTTCCTTACAAACACATGACAAATACTATGGGATGGAAGACCATCCATATGTCTACAAGTTTCCCTTTCTCATGACAGAACAGCAATACATGTTAATCACAGGACTGATGGCCACGACACCCATGGATGGCACAAAATACAGAGATCTAATGACATCTGACCAACTAAATCCTGGACTTGATTAGATATTCTGACAATAAACAAAAAGACAAGACAGAGTCATCACATGCTGTAACGCAGAACAGGGCGTGAGTGACCATGCACTCTAACTCATGTTCTATGGACAGAGAAGTAGAGCCAGGACACTCCTTACCCTCACCCTCAGAGACACCAAACCACAGAGACAGTATCATAAAAGGCAGTGACATTTCAAGACCCCACACCACCTCCTGGATGAAGCCCCAGATGAAGTCTAGACTTGCTGGCTCTACCCAAAGACATGTATCATTATCAAGCCAAAGAAACTAAAGGAAGTTGGCTAAATGTAGCAAAAAGAAAAATTTCCAAAACCCCACATGGGAAGGCCCAGGAGGCCCAGGCGCTGGAAGGACACAGTGTTTCACCAAGGATGCTGTCCGGTCATAGATAGGACCATCACCCCTTACCTTGTGGTTTAAATCCCACTCCATCTCCCTACCAAGAAGTAACACTGCCTCTCACTACAGGACAAAAAGAATTGTGGGCATCCCTCTTTAATGACAGAAAGGCTATAAATACAGCAGATCTACAAATTTTTTTTTTTAAATGATGATGAGAAGGACAATAAAGAAACCTTGTGGGAAAAAATGGAGGTAGGATTTAAGTCATCCAGAACATCAAAAGGAAAAAAAAAAAAAAAAAGGTCATGGTAAGTGATTCTAGAAGATACAGAACATTTTAGAAAATCGTCTGTAATAATGGAAATTCAAAAGAAACACACATTACCTGCCACCACAAAAAATATTCAGTCATATCTTCACAAGGATAAAGGACCCCATACTACAAGAGTCTTACACAAGAGCTCTTCCTAAGAATGAAACACTAGCAGAATTGGTTCCTACAGACACTGGAGAGGGGAAATCTGATTTAACATAGGAGGGAAAGAAGCAGCACATTTCAGGCTAATTCTTTATTATTACTGTCACCACTATATACATCAAACCTACACCCCAAAATACTGAAGCTGTTGACCAAAATAAAGAAAAGATACAAAAAACAGCACCTTTAAAAAGGGTAAAGAATTAAATCACATAATAAATAAAAACAGGAATAAGTATACCAGATACCTGGCCTAAGAACAGTCACTAGAATTTGGCACAAAATTTAGATACAACACTTTCTGGCAGTGAAAATGTGACAGCAGTTCATACCCTCCTTACTATCTGATGATATGAAATGTTAACCTTAAAAGAATATTATCCCTCTTCTTCTATCATTGTTTTCTATAAAGGACATATATGATCTCACATTCTCTACAACACTTACTATGCTGCTCTTCAAATGCTACACAAGCCTCTACATATATCTAAATGACCTGAAAGTTACACCAAGACAGTCAGAAGGAAGATTGACTACTTTTTTCTACACACACACCCACACCCACACACATACACCCCACACACTGTCTGAAGGAAAGCTGTTAAGTGCTTCTCCCAGTCTGCCCTCCACCCTCTCCACCACTCCCACTCCTGCAGGGATGGGGAAGAGCTCAATGGGATAGTACACTACTAGACTATGTCTTTGTAAGATTACAATTCAAAAAAATTAAAGTTCACAAGAGAATTCCCTGCATGAATATATAAAAAGACACNGGAAAGCTGTTAAGTGCTTCTCCCAGTCTGCCCTCCACCCTCTCCACCACTCCCACTCCTGCAGGGATGGGGAAGAGCTCAATGGGATAGTACACTACTAGACTATGTCTTTGTAAGATTACAATTCAAAAAAATTAAAGTTCACAAGAGAATTCCCTGCATGAATATATAAAAAGACACGTATAAGACAAAGTGAAATGTCACGCTCACTAAAAGGTAAAGGAGACCCCTATGGTCTCAAATAGAGTCACATAAATCCTCACACCTCAACACAGACACACACACACAGACAGAAACGCACACAGACACATATTCCTGCATGAAATACAAGCTCAGTGAAGGTCTCTAGGATGAACGCATTCAATAATGGGGGAACATGGATGTAAAGACAACTTCTGTCCAAAAGGCCAAACGCAAAGGTCCCACAAAGGAGGCGATAGGCACAACCAGGAAGTGAAAGGAAGAGGACGAATGAGAGTCACCTTCTGTTGTTTTTTCCGTGAGGAAATTGGAAAGACGTACATCTGCACACAAAGACGTGCTTCCCCAAAACTGAGGAGAGAGGAAACGGTGACTGGCCCAGAGGAAGGAGGAATGGAGGCAACATCCAGCCAGAAGACAGGCACTGAGAAGCAGGCCGGGAGAAATACAATTCCCCAGGTGCGGGGGCCACACCCAGCATAAACAGAGCTAAATAACACCACATGCTTCTAACAAACAGGTTATTTTAAGAGGAAAGCCTAAAAACTAAAGGAACGGAAAACATGGATGCGCAGGATGCATAAAGATGTCTCAGAGAGGAGGCAAGAGCAACCCTACCCGTTTGAAAAGGAAAACCTGACCCACTCTGACCTTGAGTAGAGGTTGCTGCGCACACGTCAACATTCTGAAGCCACTGAACACAGAGATGAAGAAACTCAACATTTCCCAGATGCAGGATAAGTCAGACAGTCCAAAGGCAAGGGAGGAGATGTCCCATGGGTCACCCACCCTTGTCCAGAAAGCTGGGCAGAGGGGTAAGGGTGAAGGGGAGGGGCGAGGGATGCTCTAACTGAAAGACATAAGAAAAATCCATAAGAAGACAGAACCCGTCTAGCCTGACGGTGGGTGCACTGGAAGGGGAAGACAGAGAAGCTGAGCTCTAATAATCCGTGAGGACGGGTGACACAGAAAGCACCAGCGCATTAAACTCACAGAAAGGAACCTAACTTCACACAGTAACCTCGAGCGTGTTCCTCTAACTTTAGCATTTTCCTCCTACTGCCCACAGATGGAGCACCCCAGAGGGCAGGGAAAATTCCAAAAGGCAGGCGGCGTTATTGGGCAGGGCAGGAGAAGATCCAGCACTGGAAGGGAGAGGAATCTGCTGGGAACACGCCAACACAGACAGCAGGTAGTCAACTGTTTTCCCAGGGTCCTTAATACTATACCCTAAAAATACACAATTCCATCAACTGAATATGGAGGCAGGCAGAATAGAAACAGCACAAAAACTTTTAAAACCCAAATTAATAAAAAAAGGAAACTGAGGTCAAAAGCACAACTTTCAGACGTTGAGTACAATGCCCACTGGAGAGCTCAATACTGACTGAGGGGCAAGGTTGTGAAGTCAAGGACTGATGCCGAGCCATCCTCCAGGTAACTGCCTCCAGACTCAGTAACCCAGGTGGAAGGGCTCCTTGCTAGAAGATCTCTTCAAGGACCCCCAGTGCAGAATCTTGACAGAGCTGGGGCAGGGAGATGGCGGTGATGAGGTTCCATACTCAGCCTGTCCCAAAGTAAGACTCAGCTGATGAATGAGGCAGAAGCAACCACTGGAGCTACAGAAGGGAGGGACCCTGAGCCAAAGGGAACCAGCCAAATAAAGAAACTGCGCGGCTCACAGAAAACCTGGAGGATCGTCCCTCCCACCCTCTCACAAAGTGTCACAGGCCCTCCCAAGGTACCTTTTCCTAGCATGCACAACCTCTCTCAATTATTTAAATAGCCAAAATAAAACAGTGACATATTTACGGCTATTCATTCCTAGTTCTGTCACAGAAACACATATTCTTCTCAGCCGCTCCTATCCTTTGCCCAAAAATACAGAAACTCTCTCTCTCCTACACCGCAGTAAAGAAGTAGAGATGAGAACTTTTCACCCTGTGAAGGATCAAGGAGGGATGATCACTTAAATTCAGAATGCCTAAGTCACGGCGGGCAAGGGCAAGCCCTCTACACTTTGCCTATTCAGGGACCTGGTGAACATTCAGGATGTCATTCTGCTTATTCCGTCCAGTACAAATGACAGAGGAAAGAGCGGTAAGAAGTGGCCATTTATCAATGAGTCTTCGGATTCCTCTAAGCACAAGAGTTCCCAACAATCGTGATGCATACCTATGTCCTTACACATTAAAGTCTCCATACACACCCAAGATGTAGAGATAATCACCTAACCCTTTCAATTTCCTGTATAAATGTTAATGGATGTAATTCCGACAAATATTTGCCTGTATGTGTGTAAATATACACAAACACATAGTATCCTTTTTTTTGCCAAAAAAGAACCAAAGACACAAAAAAATAGAAAGCCTCTCAATTTCTCCTTCCCTGAAACCTGTAAGCTCAAAAGAAATGTTTAGTTCCCACAAGAGACAACACCAGGACCCAAGGAAGGTTCTAGTACAACAAGGAGCACACTAGCAACCTCTTCCCGAATGGCATGTGGGCGACATGGGTGTCTCCACTCCCTTTTTTGGATGGAAAGGCATATGGCTTCTTCTTACCCAGCCAACATGAATACAATTTAAGAAAATTAGAAAAAGTCAAGGTAACAGGCTCACTAAATATGGCTGACTGGGAAACAGAAGCCATAAGGAGGATATGAGTTCTCTTAAAAAAGAAATGGGAAGTTTATTTCCAGGGAAGGTTCAAAGTCTCTTGAATGAAAGATGTACGAAGTCTGGTTCTCAGTGCACAGAAGACAGTTAATCATGAACACCCAAAGCCAAGGGCACAGGACCCGCTTTCTGGGGGAGGGGGGGGGCAGTGTCAATAGATGAGTGCTTCCCCCACCTAAGAGCAAGAGTAAACTGGAAGCAAGGGCAGACCCGTTTCCCTCAGACACAGGCTCACTGCTGGGACCCCTTCTCACTCGAGTACCAGGCACAATGGAAGCCCTGCCCTACATCTGATGGGGCAACAATCCTCACCCAGAGGAGGAACTCCAAGAAGAGGGACACGACAGGGGAGACAGAGAAAGCAGGAAAGGAGCCCTGGGATGTCCAGTTCCTCCCAAAAGAGAGAGAGAGGGCAACTAAAAGGGTATTCAGGAAATGAGCTCACCCCAACCCAGGAGTGTGCGGAGAGGATGCCTCCTCTGTAAGAAGTGTCTGCTTTCCTATTTAGAAATGACTTCAGAGCTGCCCAGGCCCCTGTAACCCACTGGGAGAGGGAGAAGAACAAGGGGAGCTCGAGTCCCCTTGTCCTGGCAAAAGGGTCAACAGATGGTGTGCAGAGGCCCCAAAGATTCCACAGAAGATGAGAGGATGAGGCGGACCCCTCTGCCAGAGGAGGATCAGGGTCACAGAAGGTAAAGGGCAAGGGAGTATGGAGAGCCTCACTCGCCGTAGCATCGGAGACCCCACCCTCCAGGCTGCGAGGGGCGCAAGGGCAAGAGTGGGACGGGGAGCGACTGCTAGGGGCGGGGGTGCTGCGCAGGCCCCCTCCCCGGAAGGGAAGGGGGAGGGGTCACACGAGGCCCTTCTGCCCGGGGACGCTCAGCAGGAGAGGGTCCCCCTGGTGGGGAGAAGCGCGGGGACCCCGCCGGCTCTGGGAGGCGCCCACGGGGCTCCAGGGTGAGGCTGGACAGAGTCCGCCCGGCCCCGCCGCCGAGAGCCAGAGGCGGCGAGGCTGAGCGCCGGCCGTGCCCCGACGGGAACCGGCCCGGGGCAGCGGGNAAAAAAAAAAAAAAAAGGAAAAGTTGAATGAAAAGCAGAGCTTCAACCCCTCTGTGTGGATCTTGTATGGTTTGCAGTGAGAACCTTTCAATCCTCTACATTTTATTTTGTCCTTTCCTACCCGTGGGTGACAACTAGAAGAAGCAGCGCAAGGTCCTCGTTTGAGTATGTTGGCACCAAGTTGACTGTCAGAGGGAATTTTGCTCCAGTTGTAACAACATGTGTTCTTTTTCTTGTCTTCTCAAGTGAAAATTTCTTGTTTCCCGGAAATAAAAATGTTCCCCCCAAAAAAGTTTTGCTTTAGAGGCCAATTCTTCAACAAACTTTCATTTTATGAGGGTCAAAAAATGCAAAATTTTAACAACGAGGGCACAATATTTTATCGATTAGCATTCTTAATAGCACCTGTGTTGACGATTTGTGTGGTGAAACATATTCTTAAAAGTGCCGGTGGCGTTGAAAATTAATGTAACCCTTTTGAAAAGCAATTTTACAGTCTGTATTAAAAGCCATAAAAAAGTCTGCATCTTTTGACCCAGTAATCTTACTTCTGGGAATCTATTCTAAGGAAATAACACTAAATGCCAAAAAAACTATATGTGTGAAGGTATTCTTCACAGGATCACCGTATTTATTACAAAAAGAAAAATGTGCTAATGTTGGATGTTTAATAAGTAAACCATGTTGTATCTATACAGGAGAACATCATGGTAGTCACAGACATTAGAAACAGGAAAATTTACTCATTGCTAGTTGCGGGGAGGGGGGGTGGAGGGGGCAGGGGGAAGGGATAGTTTTCTGAAAAATGGCATTCTGTTACATGTGATGTGATTCTAAGTAGAAAAAACTGCATTTTGAAAAAAGACTTGATAAACACCCAAAAAATGACATTTGGGAGATCGTGAGTGGTTTTTCTTATTGTCTCTATTTTCTGTAATATAAGTGTAATGTTTTTTTAATTAAGATATATATTTAAATCTAGACTTCCTTGGCAGTCCAGTGGTTAAGACTCTATGCTTTCAATGCAGGGGGTGCCAGTTTCATCCCTGGTCAGGGAACTAGATCCCACTTGATTCATGATGTGGCCTAAAAAAAGTTTTTTAATTTAAAAACTATAAATAAATATATATATTTAAATTTAAAATAATTCTTTCAAATGTTCACTAGAGACTAGACACTGTTAGATGCTGAGGATGTCAAGTTGAATAAGGTGGTCTCCCTCCAAGGGGTGCAAAGCCTAGTAGGGTTAACATATGTGAAAAACAGCAGGTCAAGTGCAATGGGGAAACAGGAGAAGATACTATATCACCTGGCCTCAAGTACAGCCTGTAAAACTATAAAACAATACCACTCTGATCGCTAATTTTCTGTTTAGGAAAATATAAAAAATATGATGGATGTTAACGTGTAATGGTGACTGCAGTCATGCAGTNAAAACAGCAGGTCAAGTGCAATGGGGAAACAGGAGAAGATACTATATCACCTGGCCTCAAGTACAGCCTGTAAAACTATAAAACAATACCACTCTGATCGCTAATTTTCTGTTTAGGAAAATATAAAAAATATGATGGATGTTAACGTGTAATGGTGACTGCAGTCATGCAGTTCAAAGATGCTTGCTCCTTGGAAGAAAAGCTATGACAAACCTAGACAGCATATTAAAAAGCAGAGACATTGCTTTGCTGACAAAGGTCCGTCTAGTCAAAACTATGGCTTTTCCAGTAGTCATGTATGGATGTAAGAGCTGGACCATAAAGAAAGCTGAGCACCGAAGAATTGATGCTTTTGTGCAGTGTTGGAGAAGACTCTTGAGAATCCCTTGAATAGCAAAGAGATCAAATCAGTCAATCCTAAAGGAAATCAGTCCTGAATATTCATGGAAGGACTGATGCTGAAGCTGAAACTCCAGTACTTTGGCCACCTGATACAAAGAACTGACTCATTTGAAAAGACCCTGATGCTGGGTAAGACTGAAGGCAGGAGGAGAAGGAGATGACAGAGAATGAGATGGTTGGATGGCACCACCGACTCGATGGAAATGAGTTTGAGCAACATCCGGGAGTTGGTGATGGACAGGGAATCCTGGAGTGCTGCAGTCCGAGGTGTCGAAAAGAGTCAGATACGACTGAGTGAACTGAACTGAATGTCTAATAGGTTTCTATTTTTAATTAGCTAATAAAATATTTTGTATGTCTATACAGCACTTACACTACAGGTAAATCACAAAACAAAAGCTCAGGACTTCCCTGGTAGTCCGGTGGTTAAGAATACACTTTACAATGCACAGGGTGTAGGTTCAATTCCTGGTGGGGGCAACTAGGATCCCACATGCCACTGGGTAACTAAGTCAGTGAGCCACAACTATGGACCCTCCATGCCACAACGAAAGATCCCAAGTGACCCAAAGAAGATCTCATGTGCTAAAACTAAGATCTGATGCAACGAAGTAAATGAATATTTACCGAAAAAAAAAAAAAAGCTCTTCAGAGTCCTCTATTATTTTTAAGAGTGGAAAGGTTGTCCATCAACAGATGAATGGATAAGAAAGCTGTGGTACATATACACAATGGAGTATTACTCAGCCATTAAAAAGAATACATTTGAATCAGTTCTAATGAGATGGATGAAACTGGAGCCAATTATACAGAGTGAAGTAAGCCAGAAAGAGAAGCACCAATACAATATACTAACTCATATATATGGAATCTAGAAACATGGTGATGATAACCCTGTATACGAGACAGCAAAAGAGACACAGATGCATGGAATGGACTTTTGGACTTTGAGGGAGAGGGAGGCGGGGGAAGGATTGGGAGAATGGCACTGAAACATGTGTGCTGTCGTGTGGGAAACGAATCGTCGGTCTATATTCGGTTCAGGATACAGGATGCTTGGGACTAGTGCACGGGGATGATCCAGAGAGTTGATGTGGAGTGGGAGGTGGGAGGATGGTTCAAGATTGGGAACTCATGTACACCTGAGATGAAAAAATAAAATAAAATTTTAAAAAAAAAGAGTGGAAAGGTATCCTGAGACCAACGAGTTTGACTGGAGAATGAGATGTTTGGGCGGGGGACTGGTTGGCTGGTCTCCTAGACCATTCCAACTGCTATAACAAAACTTCAAAGACTGGGTGGCTTATAGTAACAGAAATTTACTTCCCGCGGTTCTGAAGGCTGGAAGTTGAAAGTCAGGGAGCTCCTCACATGGCAGAAAGAGGAAGTGGACTCTCTCATGACTCTTAAAAGGGCACTAACCCCATCATGGCACACCCCTGTCATGGTTTCATCTAATCCTAATCACCCCCCAAAGGCCCCATTTCTTAATACCGTCACATGAAATTCTTTTCAGCACATGGATGTGGAGGGGGGGTCGGGGAGGGGGACACAAGCATTAAGTCCATAACAGCTAGTGTTTGTCTTTGCCTGGAAGGGTAACCAAGAGATGGGTATTTTCAGTAGGGAAAGTGACCTGTGTTGCTAAGAAAAAAAGCTCAGAAGGGCTTCCTGGTAGTTCAGTGGTTAAGACTCCACACACCAATGTGGAATATATGGGTTCAATCCTTGGTCCAGGAAGATCCCACCTGCCTTGAGGCAACGAAGCCCATGTGCCACAACTACTGAGCCTGTGCTCTAGAGTCCAAGAGCTGCAACCGCTGAGCCCACGTAACACAACTTGAGCCTGCATCCCTAGAGCCCAGGCTCCACAAGGGAAACCACCATGATGAGAAATCTGCGCACCAGCAACTAGAGAGTAACCCTGACTGCCCCAACTAGAGAAAGCCACGAGCAGCAGCGAAGACCTAGTGCAACCAAAAATTTTTCTTAATAATTAAAAAAAAAATTTTTTTTTAAGAACCCAGTTAGAAAGGAGAGAAGTCAGAAGACACACTGGACACCCCACCGTCTGAATCCTTGCCCATTTTGGCCTTAATGTTCTTCCCAGAAAGGATGTTCCTGTCCGGTACCAGATGGACATACATAAATAATGGGAATATTAAGAAGTTACTTCTCTTCCTCAGAAATACTTGTAAAAGAGTGTCCTTTCCTGGTCAGCATTCTGAAGTACTTAAAAGTGACTGTTTATTATTACTGCTGATGATAATAATAAAAGTGCTTGGAGGAATTCCGCTCAGTGTTATGTGGCAGCCTGTATGGGAGAGGAGTTTAAGGGAAAATGGATATAGTATACATATGGCTGAGTCCCTTTGCTGTCCACCTGAAACTATCACAACATTGTTAATCAGCTATACTGCAATCATTGTGGACAGTGACTGCAGCCGTGAAACTGGAAGCCACTTGCTCCTTGGAAGAAAAGCTATGACAAACCTAGACAGCGTATCAAAAGGCAGAGACATCACTTTGCTGACAAAGGACCATATAGTCAAAGCTACTGTTTTTCCAGTATTCTTGTATGGATGTAAGACTTGGACCATAACAAAGGCTGAATGCCAGAGAATTGATTCTTTCGAACTGTGGTGCTGGAGAAAACTCTTGAGAGTCCCTTGGACAGCACGGAGGTCAATCCTAAAGGAAGTCAGTCCTGAATATTCATCGGAAGGACGGATGCTGAAGCTGAAGCTCCAATACTTTGGCCACCTGATGCCAAGAACTGACTCATTGGAAAAGACCCTAATGCTGGGAAAGATTGAAGGCAGGAGAAGGGGGTGGCAGAGGATGAGATAGTTGGATGGCATCACTGACTCAATGGACATGAGTGTGAGCAAACTCAGGAAAATAGTGAAGGACAGGGAAGCCTGGTGTGCTGCAGCCCATGAGGTCTCAAAGAATCAGACATGATGGAGTGACTGAACAACAACTATCAGTTCAGTTCAGTTCAGTTCAGTCACTCAGTCATGTCTGACTCGTTGTGACCCCATGAATCGCAGCATGCCAGGCCTCCCTGTCCATCACCAACTCCCAGAGTTCACTCAGACTTACATCCATTGAGTCAGTGATGCCATCCAGCCATCTCATCCTCTGTCTTCCCCTTCTCCTCCTGCATCCAATCCCTCCCAGCATCACAGTCTTTTCCAATGAGTCAACTCTTTGCATGAGGTGGCCAAAGTACTGGAGTTTCAGCTTTAGTATCATTCCTTCCAAAGAAATCCCAGGGCTGATCTCCNCTCATGACTCTTAAAAGGGCACTAACCCCATCATGGCACACCCCTGTCATGGTTTCATCTAATCCTAATCACCCCCCAAAGGCCCCATTTCTTAATACCGTCACATGAAATTCTTTTCAGCACATGGATGTGGAGGGGGGGTCGGGGAGGGGGACACAAGCATTAAGTCCATAACAGCTAGTGTTTGTCTTTGCCTGGAAGGGTAACCAAGAGATGGGTATTTTCAGTAGGGAAAGTGACCTGTGTTGCTAAGAAAAAAAGCTCAGAAGGGCTTCCTGGTAGTTCAGTGGTTAAGACTCCACACACCAATGTGGAATATATGGGTTCAATCCTTGGTCCAGGAAGATCCCACCTGCCTTGAGGCAACGAAGCCCATGTGCCACAACTACTGAGCCTGTGCTCTAGAGTCCAAGAGCTGCAACCGCTGAGCCCACGTAACACAACTTGAGCCTGCATCCCTAGAGCCCAGGCTCCACAAGGGAAACCACCATGATGAGAAATCTGCGCACCAGCAACTAGAGAGTAACCCTGACTGCCCCAACTAGAGAAAGCCACGAGCAGCAGCGAAGACCTAGTGCAACCAAAAATTTTTCTTAATAATTAAAAAAAAAATTTTTTTTTAAGAACCCAGTTAGAAAGGAGAGAAGTCAGAAGACACACTGGACACCCCACCGTCTGAATCCTTGCCCATTTTGGCCTTAATGTTCTTCCCAGAAAGGATGTTCCTGTCCGGTACCAGATGGACATACATAAATAATGGGAATATTAAGAAGTTACTTCTCTTCCTCAGAAATACTTGTAAAAGAGTGTCCTTTCCTGGTCAGCATTCTGAAGTACTTAAAAGTGACTGTTTATTATTACTGCTGATGATAATAATAAAAGTGCTTGGAGGAATTCCGCTCAGTGTTATGTGGCAGCCTGTATGGGAGAGGAGTTTAAGGGAAAATGGATATAGTATACATATGGCTGAGTCCCTTTGCTGTCCACCTGAAACTATCACAACATTGTTAATCAGCTATACTGCAATCATTGTGGACAGTGACTGCAGCCGTGAAACTGGAAGCCACTTGCTCCTTGGAAGAAAAGCTATGACAAACCTAGACAGCGTATCAAAAGGCAGAGACATCACTTTGCTGACAAAGGACCATATAGTCAAAGCTACTGTTTTTCCAGTATTCTTGTATGGATGTAAGACTTGGACCATAACAAAGGCTGAATGCCAGAGAATTGATTCTTTCGAACTGTGGTGCTGGAGAAAACTCTTGAGAGTCCCTTGGACAGCACGGAGGTCAATCCTAAAGGAAGTCAGTCCTGAATATTCATCGGAAGGACGGATGCTGAAGCTGAAGCTCCAATACTTTGGCCACCTGATGCCAAGAACTGACTCATTGGAAAAGACCCTAATGCTGGGAAAGATTGAAGGCAGGAGAAGGGGGTGGCAGAGGATGAGATAGTTGGATGGCATCACTGACTCAATGGACATGAGTGTGAGCAAACTCAGGAAAATAGTGAAGGACAGGGAAGCCTGGTGTGCTGCAGCCCATGAGGTCTCAAAGAATCAGACATGATGGAGTGACTGAACAACAACTATCAGTTCAGTTCAGTTCAGTTCAGTCACTCAGTCATGTCTGACTCGTTGTGACCCCATGAATCGCAGCATGCCAGGCCTCCCTGTCCATCACCAACTCCCAGAGTTCACTCAGACTTACATCCATTGAGTCAGTGATGCCATCCAGCCATCTCATCCTCTGTCTTCCCCTTCTCCTCCTGCATCCAATCCCTCCCAGCATCACAGTCTTTTCCAATGAGTCAACTCTTTGCATGAGGTGGCCAAAGTACTGGAGTTTCAGCTTTAGTATCATTCCTTCCAAAGAAATCCCAGGGCTGATCTCCCTCAGAACTATACTTCAATACAAAATAAAAAGCTAAAAAAATAAAATAGTAGAAGTGCTTGGACTTGCTTCCTTCAACTCCAGTTACTGAAGCTCCATGTTTCTGGGTTGGAAGAGGAAAGCTAGGGCTGAACTGAACCCATCTGAGAGCTTAATGACTCCTATAAGGGCAACTCACCAACACAGGATGAGGAAGAAATAATTATTCTGTCTATGCCTTCCTTAGATTTGAAGGGGCTGCATTGTGAAAAGCAATAACATTTTAAAAGTCCTAATTTCAAAAACTTTCTCCCCTTGCCTTTCCTTTAATTAATTCTTTTAATTTGGAGGTAATTGTCGATTTGCATGCAATTTTAGGAAATACTAGAGATATCCCTTGTCCCACTGCCTTTTCAAGATAAAACATAACAAAAAATTGTGGGCTTTTTTTTTCCTACCACACTGAACAGCACATAGGATTCCCCAACCAGGGATCAAAATGACACTCCCTACAGTAGAAGGGCAGACTCTTAACCACTGGATCACCAGGGAAATCCCCTTGTGAGCTTAAAAGTAACCTTTCACTGATATCCCTTGTTTTCCCTATCCTGCAAACCCTTATCTTGCGGCCTCCCCACATTTGTTCAGGAAATCTGTCAGCTATTGCTATCCCAGAATATCTACCATTAGCATACAAGGGTAAAGACTTGTCAGACACCTGCAATATAAGAAGCTATCTGGGCCTGGTAGGCCTGAATTTCAGGTCATTTGCAAAGAGATTTGAACATAAAAGTTCTGATTTGTGGACCAGGAAACTGTTGAAATTTTGAAATGAATATGTGATTTCCCTTGTTCAATATTACCTAAGTGTAGTAAGAATGGACAGTAGGTCTAAGGACCAACCACACTACTTCTGTTGGTTTTATTTTCCTTTTAGTATCAAAACCAAGAAACGTATCCATCATAATAGGGGTTTCAAGAGATGTTGTTTAATGGAATACTACTCAGTCATATAAAAGAATGAAGTAATGCCATTTACAGCAACAAGGATGGACCTGGAGATGATCATACTAAGCGAAATAAGTCAGAAAGAGAAAGACAAATATCATATGATATTATTTATATGTTGAGTCTAGAATGTGACACAAAAGGATTTATCTGCAAAACAGAAACAGACTCACAGACCTAGAGAATAGACTTATAGTTGCCAAGGGGGACAGACAGTAGGGTGGAGGAGAGATGGAGTGGAAGTTTGCAATTAGCAGAGGCAAAATGTTATGTATAGGATGGATAGACAACAAGGTCCTATGATATAGCACAGGGTACTATATTCAACATCCTATGATAAACCACAACGGACAGGGAAACTTGACATGCTACAGTAAACGCGGTCACAAAGAATCGACACAACTGAGCAGCTAAACAGCAAACCACAGTGGAAAACAATATTTTAAAAAATAATGTCTGTATATGTATTGAATATAACTGAATCACTTTCCTGTGCCTCAGAAACTGACACAACGTTGTAAATCAACTATCCTTCAATTAAAAAAGAGATGTTGTTTAAACAATAGCTATAATCATAAAATCTCTCCCTATCACCCAGCTATTGCATAAAACATACCTGAGTGCACCTGCTGTCTAGAGGCCCTCCTTGGAGTTACAGCTCAGTGCCTTTGACTGAATGTATCTCACCTCCATACCCTACTTAAAGAGTCAACCCAGCTTTTTCTAGACTTTCCCTTTTAAACTAGAGCCTTTCCTCTCCCTCTTGAGCCTTCTGGTATGACAACCAGACAGTTTCTTTTATTCAATCCAAACTCAGGACAAAAGAAAGAAATGCCTTTCTTTTTTTTTTTTTCCTAAAGAGGAAAAAGTTTAAAGAGATGAGGCTTGGCTGGTTCAGATGGCCACGTAATGACTTCCAAAGTCAACAGATTTATGAGACCAGGATGCCACCTCTGCTTCCTGGAACCCAGCAAGACATCTGTGGAGCCCCTCAAAATCCCTACCGAACAAGGACTTGGGGCAGCAGTGTGACTGGAGAGAGGGGACTTTACTGTCTACACAGCAAGGCCCGGTTTTCACATGCATTGTCTTGTTTATTCGGGGTGCTTCCAGGAGGCTGATGGGGATGGTAAGGTTTCTCAAGTCCCCCCCACCCGCCACCCAGCCACCATTGAAGCCTGGTGAGACCATGGAGGGCTCTGTTTTGTCTGTTTTCTCACTTATTTGCCTCAACACTTTCCAACGTCATTTATGTTGACTTTCCATCTCCCAGGGAAACTTTGTTTAGTTGTCGAAAGCAAAATGATCTGTCAAAACACCTGAAGGAAAAAGCTGCTGTTCCATCAGCACTATTGTCTTTGATGGTCGCTAAGAAGCCAGGGCTGGAGAAGAATCACACCAAAACTATCTACCAAAGAAAGTTTGAAGAAAAAAAGTGTAGTAAGAAAAAAAAGTGTAGACTCAGAGGCATCTCATTGTCATTATCTTTTCTATTTTCAAATGAAGTGAGTAATGTAACATGTCATAGAAAAACTTGAATGAATTTTTTGGCCAACCCAGTAATGTTCTTGGTGTCTTAAGCTGTGGCATATTACACAGCCATTTAAAGTGAAAGTAAAAGTCGCTCAGTCACGTCCGACTCTTTGCGACACCATGGACTATAGTCCATAGAAATCTCCAGGCCATAATATTGGAGTGAGTAGTCATTCCCTTTTCCAGGGGATCTTCCCAACGCAGGGATCAAACTCAGGTCTCCCACTCTGCAGGTGGATTCTTCACTAGCTGAGCCACCGGGGAAGCCCAAAGGTCAGAGTAAATCAATGTGTCCTGCTATGGAAGGCTCTTCAGCTTAAATGTGTCACTGATAAGAAGGAAGGCACAGGGCATAGTACATAGGATTCTTGTGTGTATACAGATACAATGTTCATTGTCTATATAGATAGTCTTGTATATACAGAAAAAAAGTTTCTGGAAGAATAGCAAGAAGTCTATTGCCTGTAGTTAACTTTCAGGATGAGACCAAAAAATATAGAAAGCTCACACTTCATTTTATATTGTTTAAATTGTTGATCAGGTACATTCAGCCAAGCAGTATTTATTGGGTGCCTCTGATGTGCCAGACCCTGGTTCAAGGTGCTGGGGATACAACAGTGAACAAAACAGACAAAAATCCTGGCCTCGTGGAGCTGATGTGGAAGTGGGAGAGACACGATAAACAAGCATATGTATCATCACAGGTTAGAGAAGAAAAATGCTAGAAGAAAAATAAAGTAGGGTGAGAAGGAGGAAGAAGGAAGGCGCTGCCTTAGATAAGCGAGGTCTCAGACCTGAAGGAAGCCGGAGGGAGCCAGGCAGTTATAGCAGGCGGAGGAACATTCTGGACAGAGGAAACAGCAAATGCAAAAGCCTTGGGGCAGGGGCGCACTCGGTGTGCAGTAGAAACTGGGATACACAATTCGCAAAGAGCTCTGGGACAGAAATCCAAAGAGGAAGCTAAAGCTTTATCACACAGGACTGTGAGTTCCATGCTGAAATCTCTGGGTTTTATTCTGGAGGTTCTAGAAAGCTGGTGGAGGACAGTGAGCTGGGAGTGTAATCTCAGTGGTGTCATAAAAGGATCCGTCAGCCATGATCTGGAGAACAGGCTGCAAGGGAGCAAGTGAGGTAGCAGAGAGACTGGCTGGGAGACTCTTGCAATCACCAAGATTTGACAGTGGTTTAAGGCACTTTCCCTTTCCTGTGGCTGCTGTAACTAATTACCTTAGCGGCTTAAAACAAGCTAAGCTTACTCTCTTACTGTTATGGAGGCTTAAAGTCCAAAAAGTTTCATTGAGCCCAAATCAAGGTGCCGGCAGGGCTGTACTCTCTCCAGAGGCTCCAGGGAATATCCGTTCCAGTCCTCTTCCAGCTTCCAGTGGCTGTCAGCATCCTTGGCTTGTGGTCACCATGCCTATCTCTGAGGCCAGACCTTCAGATATTCTCTGTCTCACCTTCACATGGCACTTTCCCGTGTATGTGTTTCAAATAAGGACAGTTGTGACAGCATTTAGAGACCACCCAGACAATCCTGGATAATCTCCCTCATCTCAAGGTCCTTAACTTGGTCACATCTACAAAGATCCTTTTTCCAAATGAGGTGAAAGTGACAAGTTCCAAGGATTATGACCTCATATCTTTGGGGCCATTAATCAGTCCAGCATACCAAGGGTTGGCAAACTGTTTTAGCAAAGGACCAGACAGTAGATATTTAAGCTTTGCATACCCTGTGGTCTCTGTCATGACTACTCAACTGTCACAACTGTCATAGAACGGGCAAAAGCAACAATGGACAGGGCTTCCCTGGTGTCTCAGTGGATAGATTCGAGACACAGGTTCAATCCCTGGTCTGGGAGGGTCCCACATGCCTAAGAGCAACAAAACCGGTCTGCCACAATTATTGAGCCTGTGCTCAAAAGCCCGGGAGCTGAAACTAATGAGCCCACATGCCATAATTACTGAAGCCCAAGCACTCTAAAACCCATGCTCTGCAATAAGAGAAGCCACCACAATAAGGAGTTGCAACTGAAGGCTAGTCCCTGCTCCCACAACTAGATAATAAAGTCTGCTCAACAGCAAAGACCCAGCACAGCCAAAAATAAATAAATTAATAAGTTTTTCTAAAAAATAAGCAACCATAGACAATATGAAACCAGTGGGCATGCCTACGTTCCAACAAGAACTAAAAAAAAAACAGCCTCAGGTCTTAGATCAAAGTGGAAGTCCTGGAAATATGTAGATTTGGAATATGTATTGGTAGAAATATTGCCCAAGTTTTGCTGATGAATTAGATGTGAAGTATATAAGAAAGAAATGCTCTGGGCCAAGATTTGACTCTTAAGAATTTTGCCTAAATGACTGAGTAAATGGTGTTGTCATTTAAAGTCAGCGGAAGAGCAAGTTAAGGATAAGACTTCCATTTAGGACTTATTCATTCTGAAATGTCTATCAGATACTCAAGTGGAGATATCAAGAAGGCAAGTAGGTATATTCAAGTGAGACACAGAGAGGTATGGCTACAGATAGAAATTGGGAAGTAACCAGCATTCAATGGTTTCTAACTATGGGACCTGATAAGGCTTCCTGGGGGAAAAGAGAGTGTAATTCACTCTTTCAGTTCAGTTCAGTCACTCAGTCCTGTCCGACTCTTTGCAACCCCATGAATCGCAGCACGCCAGGTCTCCCTGTCCATCACCAACTCCCAGAGTTCACTCAGATTCACATCCATTGAGTCAGTGATGCCATCCAGCCATCTCGTCCTCTGTCTTCCCCTTCTTCTCCTGCCCCCAATCCCTCCCAGCATCAGANTCCAAACTCTCTGTGCTGTTTATGGTTGAGAGGTTGTAAACAATCATGTGCATAGTAGCAGGAGTGTGGATAATCCACTCTTTACTCAATCACAATTTTCAAAAACTTTTTAGAATCATGACTCTCATAAAAATATAGTGCATATGTATTGAAAATTTTCTTTAATTAGTGAGGGAACAAGTAAGGTGTTGAAACCAGTCCAAAAGAGAATCTGAAGAACAGAGATATAAGTACAGACAAGGAAGAATGCTTGCTAAAAGATGCAAAATTCGTTCATCTCCTATAGGGCAATAGTGTCATGTGGGACTTCCTTGGGGGCCCAGTGGGTAAGAATATGCCTGCCAATGCAGGGGACACGGGTTTGATCCCTGGTCCAGGAAGATCCCACATGCTGGGGAGCGAGTAAGCCTGTGTGCCACAGCTACTGAAGCCCGAGCACCGAGAACTTGTGTTCTGCAACAAGAGAAACCACTGCAATGAGAAGCATCGCAACTAGAGAGTAGTCTTCACTTGCCACCGCTAGAGAAAGCCTGGGCAAAGCAAAGAACACTTAGTGCAACCAGAAAGAAAAAGTGTCATAATCGAGGTTATCTTTTCTACAGAACAAGAATCACTTACATCCATGGGCAAGAATCATTTGCAGTACTCCCAGTTTTCTACTTGTGCTGAGTCCATAGAAAGGCAGGAGAAAGATGCTCACTCCTGAAGAATCGACTCTTCGCCAGAGGGTCCGCTGGGCAATGCCCAACCCTTGGCTGAAAGAATGCTCCTGTTCATTTCCAAATCACTGGCAAATTTTCCCTGACATTATCATTCAGCATTTTTAAAACTTATTTTATTGAAGTGTAGTTGATTTATGATGTTGTGTTAATTTCTGCTGTACAGCAAAGTGGTTCACTTATACATATATATATATATTCTTTTTCATATTCCTTCCCATTACGGTTTATCACTGAATATTGAATACAGTTCCCTGTGCTACACAGTAGGACCTTGCTGTTCATCTATTCTATATATAATAGTTTGCATCTGCTGATCCCAAACTCTCATCCCATTCCATCCTCAACACACGTGCCCCTTGGAAACACACGTCTATTCTCTGTATCAGTAGGTGTGTTTCTGTTTTGTAGATAGTTCATTTGTGTCATATTTTAGATTCTACATATAAATAACATAATATGATGTTGATCTTTCTCTTTCTGACTTATTTCACTTAGCGTGGTCCTCTTTAGGTCCATCCATGTTGCTACAAAAGACATTATTTCATTCTTCTTTATGAATGGATTAGTATTCTGTTGTACATATACACCACAGCTTCTTTATCCACTCATCTATCAATAGACATTTAGGTGGTTTCCATGTCTTGGCTATTGTAAATAGTACTGCTCTGAACATAGGTGTGCATGTATCTCTTTGAATTATGATTTTGTCCAGATATACGCCTGGGAGTGGGGTTGCTAAATCATGTGGCAACTCTGTTTTTAGTTTCTGAGGAACATCCATACTGTTCTCCATAGTGGCTGCATCATTTGGCATTTATTGAACATTTACTAAAGGACACACACCATTCTGCAAAATTAGAGTCCATCACTGAACAAAACCCAGATTCCTGGTCTCTTGGTACTTTTCTTCTAGCAGGAGACAATAAACATAACAAAGAAATTCTGTAATACGGGAGAAGGTTTTCAATGGTATGGAAAAAAATAGAAAGTGGAGCAGTTTGAAGGGGATCAGAAGTACCCATGTTTGGAAATAGTTTTTTGATCAGTGTAGATCATTAAGAAATTGATATTTAAGGACTTCCCTGGTTAGTTANCTAAATCATGTGGCAACTCTGTTTTTAGTTTCTGAGGAACATCCATACTGTTCTCCATAGTGGCTGCATCATTTGGCATTTATTGAACATTTACTAAAGGACACACACCATTCTGCAAAATTAGAGTCCATCACTGAACAAAACCCAGATTCCTGGTCTCTTGGTACTTTTCTTCTAGCAGGAGACAATAAACATAACAAAGAAATTCTGTAATACGGGAGAAGGTTTTCAATGGTATGGAAAAAAATAGAAAGTGGAGCAGTTTGAAGGGGATCAGAAGTACCCATGTTTGGAAATAGTTTTTTGATCAGTGTAGATCATTAAGAAATTGATATTTAAGGACTTCCCTGGTTAGTTAGTTCAGTCGCTCAGTCGTGTCTGACTCTTTGTGACCTCATGAATCACAGCACGCCAGGCCTCCCTGTCCATCACCATCTCCGGAGTTCACTCAAACTCACGTCCATTGAGTCAGTGATGCCATCCAGCCTTCTCATCCTCAGTCATCCCCTTCTCCTCCAGCCCCCAATCCCTCTCAGCATCAGAGTCTTTTCCAATGAGTCAACTCTTCGCATGAGGTGGCCAAATTACTGGGGTTTCAGCTTTAGCATCATTCCTTTCAAAGAAATCCCAGGGCTGATCTCCTTCAGAATGGATTGGTTGGATCTCCAGTGGTTAAGACTTTGCCTTTCAGAGCAAGGGAGTTTGATCCCTGGGTGGGGAGCTAAGATCCCATATGCCAGGTGACCAAAAAAAAAAACAAAAAATAAACAGAAGCAATATTGTAACAAGCTCAGTAAAGACTGTAAAAATGATCCACATTGGAAAAAAAAAAACCTTTAAAGCACAAATAAATTGACATTTGGACTAAGACTCAAAAGAGACAAGGGAGTTAGCCTTGTGACTATTGCAGAGAAAAAATGCTGAAAATATAAAAAGAGTTCAGGATTTTTTTTAAAAGAAGGTTCCTTTTATTTTTAATTAGTGAAGGGAAAAAAGCAGCAAAATTAAAATCCTAGATTGAGTCAAAACAGTTTGTTTTCCTGCCTACGACTCATTCTTTCAAATTCTTAGCAGACGGATGCCGTGAGTACGAGATAAATGTGAAATTAGAAGAATAATTTTAACAGTTCTGATCTTTTCCCCTTTCAGAAGGAGAATTGGCTCTTCATTTTCATTGGAGGAGAGATCCAAGTACCTCACCGTCCCGCCCACGAAGAATCAGACCGTGTGTGTGGCAATACTTAAGGGAAAATTAAAATCTTAGTAGTAAATAGCAACTCAAAAATAGGTCTCTTGAAAGAGAATATTTGCTAGTTAATGAAAGTACTGCTCTGAAGTAGATCTGGAACTCCTGATCTGATTTCCAAAACTCTGCTGTAGTCAATGTGGGGAAATTCAGTTTTGTTTCCCTGCTCTTTATTTGGAGGGGGAAGGGGGTCAGGATTATTTCCATTTTAATTCAAACTGGGTAAAGCAGAGCCCTGGACTTCCCAGATGGCACTAGTGGTAAAGAACCAGCTTGCCAACTCAGGGGATATAAGAAATATGGTTTCTATCCCTGGGTCTGGAAGATCCCCTGGAGGAGGGCATGGCAACTTTCTCCGGTATTCTTGCCTAGAGAATCCCATGGACAGAGGAGCCTTGCAGGCTACAGTCCATGGAGTCACAAAGAATTGGACACATCAAGCGAGTTAGCATGCACGCAAAGCAGAACCTTAAGACTTATTCAAAGATTTCTTAAAGTACAATTTTATTCGGTGACAAAAGATTTCTTTTTCATCTTGTCAAACATAATCACTCCCAGATAAAGTCAATTTGCTCTTTTTTGCCTTCCTGTTAGGCTATTTCCTTTTGCCAGCTGACTAACGTTTTTCTAGGGCAGGTTGGAATTAATCATTTTGTATCCTGAGGTTGTTCAGGCCAGCCAGGGCTAGGGATTAGAAACAATAAAACCAGGGTTTGCCCTCTAAAGGAAGACCTCACGCTTGTCCAGGTGTCGACATGAGACCACCTGAGAAAGGACAGTTTGGGATATTTTAACCAAATAGGCTGATCTTGATTCTCCAGATCTGGGAAAACGTGTTCATTTGTCACCCTAACTAGAAGTCATTTGTGCTAATTATTCCAGAACTAGTGGCTGTTTTCTGCTTTCCCAAAAGGCCGCACCATCTTGGGAACGCAGGCACACCTCATTGTTTTTATCTCTGAATCCCCTTGGGCCTTCTAGGGAGTTCACTGAAAAATCCCAAACCCTCCTTTTATTTTCACCCCTGTGGCTAGAAGCCCTGAGTGTTGATTTTCCACTGGGCATCTTCAAATGACCTGAAACACCCTGTTCTTTCCACTAGGGTGGTGTCTTAATTGGCCCCTTCTGCAGAGCCAGCCTCCCGTCTGCCTCCGCTCAAAAAAAAAAAAAAAAAAGTGTCCAATTGTCCTTCTTACGTCTGGTGCCTTAAGACCCAAAGGCAGAATGTGGTCCCCAGCACACAGGGGCAGTAGGCTGGGACCAGCCGGTGCTTTTAGGCCAGCTGGCCAGGGTGCTGAAACAAATGTCAAGGGATATTTGCTGCAAAGAGGCTCCAGAAATAATGTAAAATTGTTCTGTCCTTTTAAAAATGGAAAATGCCTTGGCAGGGTGATATATTATTTGCCTGGCTGCATTTTCTCTCTGTCTCCGTCAAGGCTTGAAAACTACTGGCACTCCTGCCTTTTCAAGCGAAGCTCAGTGTAACTGGACCACATCTAATGCCTGTACGATGCAAATGAAGATTGAAACTGTTGTTTCCTTTGATGTGTGTGACTAAATGCTCAAAGGGGATATTTTCTTTTCCATTCTCCAGTGGATAGAGCCTCTTTAAAAATACCTGTTGGCTCCCTCTTCCCACTGGCAATGGGAGTGATTCCTCCATTGGAGGCTGGGTACCATCATGATAGATGCCTTGCTCTGGGAAGAATACCCTGCCCATGTCTGTGATGATCGTGAAAGTTCTGGAGGGAGTTAAGAAGCGTGAAAGGCACATTAATGCCAGGTACCTGCCATGAGCCACTCAGGCTCACCTGAAAAAGTCCAGAGAGCACATTTTGAGGGCAAAGTTGGGGAAGCAGATGAACTATAGCCAGATTCTCCAGCTCTTTCTGGCACCCAGCAGCACAAAGAGGAGGGGAAGCAGGCAGGGCTGCTGATGGGGAGAGAAGCCGATCCACATGCTGGTCATCCCGTCTCACCCCTCATCTTTCCTGCCAAGAGGAGGAACCGAACCTCAACAGCGCCCATAGCATCCAGACTCTTCGCTGAGCCTGGGTGGTCGCTGGAAACACACAAACACGGGCAAAGAAATCAATAGCTCTAAGCGCTGTCAGAGCCGCCAGGCTCAAATTGGCTGTGCTGGGCACTTTGAACCACTTCCATAATGAGGAGAAGCGTAATTATAATCCACCTCCATTACTTTTTCTTGCATGTCCATGTCAGCAAGGCAACCCATAAGCAAAGCTTACGTATAAAAGCAAAAACACAGAAACAAACATTTGGAACTGCTGATTTGGATCATTTCATTTACTTTCTTTCCCTTTTTTTCCTGGTAAATGTTTGCAGTGTCTCACTCAGGGAAGACAGTGAAGAAAGGGTCACTTTGGATGTGGGGTATCAGATGGTAGGTTCAGGATAACGGGGGGCTTCCCTAGTGGCTCAGCAGGTAAAAAACACGCCTGCAATGCAGGAGACCTGGATTTGATTCCTAGGTCGGGAAAAGCCCCTGGAAGAGGAAACAGCAACCCACTCTAGTATTCTTGCCTGGGAAATCTCATGCACAGAGGCGCCTGGTGGGCTACCATCCATGGAGTCACAAAGTGTTGGACAGGACTGAGTGACTAACACTTTCACTTTCCCCCGTTTCCCCTGGTAAATGTTTGCAGTGTTTCTCTCAAGGAGGACAGTAGAGAACAGCTCATTTTGGACATGGGGTATCAGATGATAGGTTGAGGATAACAAGGACTTCGCCAGTGCTATGTGCCTGGAACCTAGATTGGACCATACACAGGACACTGTGCAGTAAATACTGAATGAATGTGTGAACATTCAGCCCAGCCCTATCCAAAGGAACCAATTATAGGGCAGGAAATTCACAGAGAGAAGAATTAAAGATAGCCCTTGAATGGATGCTGAATTCATCAACTTGAGCCACCCTAACAAAGTACATTGACTAGGGTGGCATGAACAATAAGAATGTATTTCTCACAGTTCTGGAGGCAAGACGTCCAAGATCAAATCAAGGTCTCTCAGCAGGTTCAGTTTCTCCAAAGACCTTTCCTCTGGGTTTGTAGAAGGCCATCTTCTCTCTGTGTCCTTGAAGGGTCTTTCCTCTGCACCCAAGCGTTCATGTTTCTCTCTGCATGTCCAGATTTCCTCTCTTTATGAGGACACCTGTTATACTGGATCAAGGCGCACCCTAAAACCACACTTTAATATCATCACCTACTTTCAAGGCCCCATCTCCAAATTTATAGAGTCATATTCTGAGGTACCTGAGGTTAGGGTTTCAAGAAACAAACTTGAGGGGAACACAGTTCAACCCGTAACTTACAGGGACTGTGGTCACACTAACATTCAAACTTTGGTGCTTCTTAAAAAAGCACTGGTGAGGTGCTCTGTGACAGCCTCCCAGTGGTGAGATGGGGTGGGGGGTTCAGGGGGGTTCAAGATGCAGAGGACATATGTATACTGAAGATCCCCTGGAGAAGGAAATGGCTACCCACTCCAGTATTCTTGCCTGGAGAATCCTATGGACAGAGGAGCCTGGCGGGCTGCAGTCCATGGGGTCCCAAAGAGTCAGACACGACTGAGCCACTAACACATAACACAATGGTTGACTCAGGTTGTCATACGGCAGAAGCCAGCACAATATTGTAAAGCAGTTATCCTCCAGTTTAAAAAGAAAGAGCACTGGTGAGATTTCCATGTTAGTTCTGTGGTTAAGACTCTGAGCTCCCAGTGGAGAGGGTGCAGGTTCAATCCCCGCTCCGGGAACTCAGTTCAGTTCAGTCATTCAGTCATGTCCAACTCCTTGTGACCCCATGGACTGCAGCACACCAGGCTTCCCTGTCCTTCACCATTTTCCAGAGCTTGCTCAAACTCATGTCCATTGAGTCGGTGATGCCTTACAACCGTCACATCCTCTGTCGTCCCCTTCTCCTCCTGCCTTCAATCTTTCCCAGCATCAGGGTCTTTTCAAATGAGTTAGCTCTTCGCATCATGTGACCAAATTATTGGAGCTTCAGCTTCAGCATCAGTCCTTCCAATGAATACTCAGGACTGATTTCCTTAGTATTGACTGGTTGGATCTCCTTGCAGTCCAAGGGACTCTCAAGAGTCTTCTCCAATATCACAATGCAAAAGCATCAGTTCTTCAGTGCTCAGCTTTCTTTATGGTCCAATTTTCACATCCATACATGACTACCGGAAAAACCACAGCTTTGACTAGATGGACCTTTGTTGGTAATGTCTCTGCTTTTTAATATGCTGTCTAAGTTGGTCATAGTTTTTCTTCCAAGGAGCAAGCTTCTTTGAATTTCATGGCTGTTGTCACCATCTGCAGTGATTTTGGAGCCCCCCAAAATAAAGTCTCTCACTATTTCCATTGTTCCCCTATCTATTTGCCATGAAGTAATGGGACCAGATGTCATGATCTTTGTTTTCGAATGTTGAGTTTTAAGTCAGCTTTTTCACTCTCCCCTTTCACTTTCATCAAGAGGCTCTTTAGTTCCTCTTCACTTTCTGCCATAAGGGTGATATCATCTGCATATCTGAGGTTATTGATATTTCTCCCTGCAACCTTGATTCCAGCTTGTGCTTCATCCAGCCCAGCATTTCACATGATGTACTCTGCATATAAGTTAAATAAGCAGGGTGACAACATACAGCCTTGACGTACTCCTTTGCCAATTTGGAACCAGTCCATTGTACCAAGTCTGGTTCTAAGTGTTCCTTCTTGACCTGCATACAGATTCTCAGGAGGCAGGTAAGGTGGTCTGGTATTTCCATCTCTTGAAGAATTCTCCACAGTTTGTTGTGATCCACACAGTCAAAGGCTTTGGTGTAGTCAATGAACCAGAAGTAGATGTTTTTCTGGAATTCTCTTGCTTTTTCTAAGATCCGATGGAAGTTGGCAATTTGAGCTCAGGGAACGAAGATTCTCCATACCACACACAGCCAAAATGTAAAAACAAAAAGAGCACTAGTCCTATTTCCTGCCATGTTAACTACGGCTGCATTTCCCAAGTCTTTCATCACTCACTCAGCAAACCATATTGTATAAATATCCCTTCAATGTAAACCCAGCTGCACTTTGTCTTTCAAGATCCTGGTTTTCTATACAGAGGAGCATGGTGGGCTACAGTCCACGGGGTCGCAGAGTCGGACACGACTGAGTGACTTCACTTTCACTTTCACTTTTCATCTGTTTTGAGAGGTGGTGGGCCATGTTCTCAGGTGATGGTGTCCTCCAGACTGTGCTCTCAGAGACAAGATGACCTGGGGCAGGTCACCTGCCATCGCTGGGCCCCAAGTCACCTCATCCTCAGAAAAGGCTTAATAATTTCTGTCCTGCCTGCCTCATAGCCTCACTGTGATGGTCCGGTGAGGTCGTGTTTCCATGTTAAACTGGGTGCACGTACCTCCAGACGTCTATACATATCCTGACACACAAACCCATCTTTCTAGAGCACCTGTTTTAAAATCTGATCCTTATGTTAAAATAAGCACAGATGCACTAGAAAGCAGAATGGCAAACTGGCATGAAAGGCAAATAAAACAAGATTTCAAATAACTCATGTCTTGCAACCACCTAGGTATTTCTGCCACCCTAGGTACTTGGGTAAGAAAAGTTTAAGTGATGCTGGTTAAGCTGGTGAAGATGTATGAGAGTGCTCTCCATGCATGGATACAGGATAGTTGTCAAGATGTATTAAAGAGAGAAATGTATTAAGAGAGAGAAATCCAGGTGCAGAACAAGGTGATTCCCTTTGTTTAAAAAAGAAAGATGTGTGGTTGGGGGAGAAGATTGACATTTATAAATGCTTGTGAATGCCAAGCATGGGCTTCCATGATGGCTCAATGGTAAAGAATCTGCCTGCCAATGCAGGCAATGCAAAAGAGACATGATTCAATCCCTGGGTTGAGAAAATCTCCTGGAGGAGCCAATGGCAACTCAGGGATACCCAGGAAACTTCTGACAGGGGCTTACCTCTGAGATAAAGACCTGGGATCCAGAGACAGGAGTGAGGAGGAGACATCTCATTGTAAACCCTTCCACACTATCTGTTTTTTTCCCCAACATATACACACTACCTATTTTTAAAACACATTGTTTTTCCTTTTTTGAAAATAAATTATTTTATGATGCAAAGGGCTGACTCATTGGAAAATGCCCTGATGCTGGGAAAGATTGAAGGCAAAAGGAGAAGGGGGTGGCAGAAGATGAGATGGTTAGATAGCATCACTGACTCGATGGACATGAATTTGAGCGAACTCCAGGAGATAGTAAAGGACAGGGGGCCCTTGTGTGCTACAGTCCATGGGGTCACAGAATCAGACACAACTTAGCAATGGAACAACAGCAACAATTAAGTAAAACACAAGAAGGCAGTGGAAGTACATTTCCAGTAAAGCTACAAATAAAAACACATTGTTTTTTAAAGCAGCAACTCTTTTTTAAAAATGAATTCACTATCATCATTCAAATAATATTTATCTTCTGAAGAAAAACTAATTACTAGACAATAATGATCGGAAATGATTAAATAATTCTTACTATTGATCCATATGATTAGATAATTGTTAAATATCACTGAGTGATTCAATAGTGAACTTAAACATTTATGCTCCCTCTCTCTTTAGCATCTATGAATTATTTCTCTACTGTTTCTTTCCTTATCCAGGAAAAAAAATTGCATCCGATTTCACATCCTGTGAGATTCTATCTACAAGTAACATCTAATTATGAAAGTTTAGCTCTAGTACAACAAAAATTGAGTCATATTAATTCCTTAAGTACAAGCATAAGCGACATGTATACATACCAAGGACATCGGATCGGTGTCCAGTCTCCATGAATAATGATGGTATGAGATGCAAGTCGTCCACTCATTCATTCATATACCAAGGAAGCACAAGCTGGGCACATCCTCTGACACCAAGCACTATGAACCTGGGAATCCAGAAGAAATTTTTTTTTTAATAATTTTATTTTTTTATGGCTGTACTGGGTTTTCATTGCTGTGTGGGCTTTTCTCTAGTTGTGGCAAGCTACAACTAGAGGGGTTACTTTCTAGCTGCGTGTCGTGGGCTTCTCATTGTGGTGGCTTCTATTTTTAAGGAGCCAGGGCTCTAAGGTGCCAGGACTTCAGTAGTTGTGACACATGGACTCAGTAGTTGCGGCTCCCGAGCTCTAGAGCACAGGCTCAATTAGTTGTGGTGAGTGGGCTTAGTTGCTTCAACACATGTGCGGTCTTCCCAGACCAGGGATCGAACTCATGTCTTTTGCATTGGCAGGCAGATTCTTTACCACTGAGCCACCAGGGAAGCCCCAGAAGTAAATAAAAAGTTTAAATAAGAAATTTTGTCCCTGTCCTAACATATTATAGTCCAGTGATAGAGACAGAAAAAAAATACATGATTGCATCTCAGGGTGAGAAATATTTCCTCTAAGGAGTATGGAATAGCCAGGAATGGTGACCTGGAGGCCAGGATGAAAAACATGTGCCTCTCTAAGCCTCCATTTCCCAAATACAGAGTTAATAACAGGTTGTTGAGAGTGTCAAAGGATTAAAGACAAATTTTGAAGGACAAAGTGCTTATAAACCACAGACTTCTGTGCCTGACACAAATATCAGCTTTTTCAAGTGCTTTTTAATTCTTGTTTTTAGTAGATGGTTGGACAGACAAGTCCAGAGCTCTGAAAATCTGGATTAGAGATACGGATTCAACAGTCCACACCATTCAAGCAGGAGGAGAAGTCAGGATGTCAAAGAAGTTACAATGAATATACAATGAGTATATAGAGGTTATGAGTATATGGAGGTTATGAATTATTAGGAATATGCAAGTATATAGGAAGAGAGACACTGAATGTAGCCCTGGACAATGTTAGCATTAATGAGGTGACTGGAAACAGCAGGGAAAAGCAACCAGAAAAGTAGAAAACACAGAAAACGTGGAGGAAAAGAAGGAAGATGGTTTTGAGAAGGAAGTCTCCTTAGAGAAAAATGCCACAGAAAAGTCAAGCTAAAACCGCTTCACATCCAATATATTGCCAATTATCAAATGACAGAGAGAAGAAAAACTGAACAAGAAGCATTGGCAAGAATGTGGAGGACTTGGAACCCTTGTACATTGCTGGTGGGAATACAAAATGGTGCAGCTGCTCTGGAAAATAGTATGGAGCTTCTTCAGAAAATCAAACAGCACACCCTACATGATCATGTGATTCAGCAATTCCACTCCTGGGCATGTACCCCAGAGACTTGAAAGCAAGGATGTACAGGGTGTACAAGGATGAAGGAGGATGTATACATAGATATTTTTACATCCATGTTTATAGTGTACATGTAAGACTGAAGGCAGGAGGAGGAGGGGACGACAGAGGATGGGATGGTTGGATGGCATCACTGACTCAATGGACATGAGTTTAAGCAAGCTCCAGGAGCTGATGATGGGCAGGAAAGCCTGGCATGCTGCAGTCCATGGGGTTGCAAAGGATCAGACAGGACTGAGCTACTGAACTAATTCACGAGAGACAGAAAGGAAAAGCAACCTAAGTGTCCATCACTGGATGAATGGATAAACAAAATGTGGTATTCATACAGTTGAATACTATCCAGCTGTAAAAAGGAATGACATTCTGACAATGCTTAATGGATGAATCTTGAGGACATTATGGTAAGTCACAAACAAGACAGTCACAAAAGAACAAATATTCTAGAATTCTACTTATATGAGGTCCCTAGGGTAATCAAATGCATAGACAGAGAATAGAACAGTGTTTGCCGGGGTTGGGGGAGGGGAAAATAGGGACTGAGTGTCTAATGGGTGCAGAGTTTTCACTGGGGAGAACAAGAGTTTCTGTGGATGGATGGTGGGGATGGTTGCACAGCAATCATACTTGATATCACTGAGCTATACACTTAAAACAGTGAACTATAAACAGCACTGCCATGAACACTGGAGTGCATGTGTTTTCGAATTAGAATCTTCTCTGGATATATGCCCAGGAGTGAGATTGCTGGATCATACAGTAACACTTTTTAGTTTTTTAAGGAACCTCCATACTGCTTTCCATAGTGCCTGCCACAATATATTCCCACCAAAAGGAAGCAACCTACAAGTCCATTGACAGGTGAATGGATAAAGAAGATGTGGTATATATATATACACATATATATATATATACACACAATGGAATACCACTCAGCCATATAAAAGAATGAAATAATGCCATTTGCTGCAACATGGATGGACTTAGAGATTATCATACTAAGTGAAGTAAGATCAGAAGAACAAAGACAAATACCATGTGATACCACTTATATGTGGAATCTAAAATATGGTACCGGACTTCCCTGGTAGTATAGTGCACAAGAATCTTCCTGCCATTGCAGGGGATGGGTTCAATCCCTGGGCCAGGAAGATTCCACCTGCCATAGAGCAGCTAAGCCCACGCAGCACAACTGCTGAAGCCTGCACGCTCTAGGGCCAGAGAGCCACAGCTACTGAGCTGGCGTGCTGCAGCCCCTGAAATCCTTGAGCCTAGAGCCTGTGCTCCCCAACAGCAGAAGCCACCACAATGAGAAGCCTGCAACAAAGAGCAGCCCCTGCTCTCTGACACTAGACAAAGGCTGCACACAGCAAGGAAGACCGAACTCACCCCAAAATTTTAAAAGTAATTAAATTAATTAATTTTTAAAAAGAAATAAGTGGAATCATGAAGTTTAAAAAATAAAATAGATATAAATGAACTTATTTACAAAACAGATTCATAGACATAGAAAACAAACTTGTGGCTACCAAAGGGGAAAGTTAGGGGGAGGGAGAAGGGATAGATTAGGAGTTTGGGACTGGTAGATGCAAACTACTATATATAAAATGGATAAGCAACAAGGTCCTATTGTATAGCACAGGGAACTATAGTCAATATCCTGTAATAAACCACAAGGGAAAAGAATCTGAAAAAGAATATATATATATGTTTATATATATATATGACTGAATCACTTTGTTGTACACCAAAAACTAACACAGCATTGTAAATAAACTATATACTTCAATAAAAATTTCAATGGTGCATTTTATGTTATATATGAATATATTTTACTATAATTTAAAAAAAATTAAGTTAGAAGAAGGATTTAAATTGAGTTCAAAATTTACCAGAGGTTTTGATGAGCATTTCTGTGGAGGCAAAAGGGCAGAAGTCAAAATACAGTGAGTTAAACAGATCAGCTGAAAGAAGCAGCATGAAGGAAGGAAGTGAAGACTGACCCAGGTGGCCCAGAAGGCAAGGGAAAGGCAGGTGGCAGCTAAAGGGTGGGGAACACAATCTCAGTCACCCCTGATCCCTCCCACTCCCCTAGTCATGCCTGGGTCCCAGATCCTGCCAAAGCATGGAGGAAGCGCCTCAGAAGCCCCCACCAGAGGACCCTCTTTTCTCTTCCAAGCCACTTTGGGCCACCCTTTCATCTCTCTTGTGTACATTCTTCTGTTTTTTCATGGGTTTAGGCTTTCAGGGTCAAAGCAGAACCTCGAAGCTCCCCCTGGAATCTGCCGGCCCCAGAGCTTGTTGGAGGCAATGGGAGGCAGAGCCAGCTACCCACCAAGAGGAGGGGAAGGGAAAAGAGAAGTTGCATGTGCATTTGCTCTCAGAGGACGGTATCTTCGGCATGTGCTTCTTGGGTTCTGTGCAGCTTCTTGCTGTTTGAGACCAACAAGTTGAATACATTTCGATTGCTCAGCATGCACTGCCCCAGTTCCTGCCTTTGCAGATCTGCCCTTCCCTCCTCCTCTCTTTCTTTAGCGTACCTCCTCTTAGACTTGACATCAGAGTTCATTCAGCAAATATTCGCTAGTACCGACTCTAGGGCAGCACCTATAGTAAAACCACCTTTGTGGATTTCCACATTCTTGTAATGGGCACTAGAATGTACAGTTCAAAAGTTAAGTACGCATATCAGATAGTGGCAAGTGCTATGGGGGAAGAATAAGGCTGGAAAGGGAGATGAGAGGAACAAAAGTGAAGGATGGAATTGCAGTTTCCAAAAGATCTGTCAGGAAGGGCAGCACTCGGGTGATATTTGGCCAAAGATGGAAGCAGGTAAGAAAGATCCTGTGGGTCTCTAGAAGGGAAAAGCAAACCTGGCAGGGGAGCGGGCCACTGCAAAGGACCTGGGGCCAGTGCTTCCCTTGAGAACTGGAGGAGGAGAAGGGAAGCTGAACCACCCTAACAGAGTAAGCACAGGGCTCAGTGAGAGATGTGATCAGAGTTCAAAGGGGCCAGTGAGCAGATCTGATGGGCTGCGGCTCTGCTAGCTGGGGGAGGACTGTGGCTGTCTTTCTGGGTGCAGAGGAAAGCCATCAGAGGGGATGGGAGCACCTGGATCTGACCCAGGAACCCTCAATCTGGACACAGTGTGGAGAACAGACAATTGCGGGCCAGGAGGAGGGGAAGCCGGAAAAGCAGAGAGACCAGTTACAAAGTAACAGCACATCTGGTAGGACGTGAAGGGCGGGAGCTCTGGCCTGAGAGCAGTGGGGCTGGTGAGAAGGAGTCAGGCTCTGGATCCATGTTGAAGGCAGAACTGTCAGGATCTGTTGGCAGACCGCACGTGGAGTGCGAGAGAAAGGTAAGAGTAAAGCAAGAGGAGACCTAAAAAACTGATATGAATGAACTTATTTACAAACCAGAAACAGACTCCCACAGTCTTACAACAGTTCCCAAAGGGGAAACGGGGGAGGGATAAATTAAGAGTTTGGGATTAAGAGATACACACTATTATATATAAAATACCGAATAGATAAAACAACAAGGTAGGTTCTACTGTAAAGCAATGGAAACTAAATTCAATAACTTGTAATAACTTATAATAGGAAAGCATCTAAAAATGTATTATTCACTTTGCTATACACCTGAAACTAACACAGTATTGTAAATCAACTATACTTCTTTTTTTTTTCTTAATTTTTGAAAAAAGGATGATTCCAAGAAGGGGATGTGTGTTCGTGGAGAGGATTAAGCTCATCACCAAATGGCTACACTGTTCTCTGGACCAGTTATTGCCCCTGACAAGCTCACTACTTCCTAGCATCCTTCCTCCAGCTTCACTCAGGAGATGTGAACTTCAAGTCACAAAGTTCGTAATCAAGAGTTTACTTTCCACTTATTCTGCCATTGATAAATCAAAAATAAATGAACCTCTTGGACTTCCCTGGTGGTCCAGAGGTTAAGAACTCACCTGCCAGTGTTGGGAACATGGATTCCATCCCTGGTTCAGAAGATCCCACAAGCTGCAGGGCGACTAAGCCCATGTACCACAGCTACTGAAGCCTGCAGGCCCTAGAGCCAGTGCTCCACAACAAGAGAATCCACTGCAATGAGAGGCCCATGCGCTGCAACTAGAGAGTAGACCCTGCTTGCCACAACTAGAAGAAAGCCCACCCACAGAGATGAAGACCCAGCATAGCCCAAAAACCCAATACATTTAAATATATAAATAAACTAAATTTTATAAAAAGAGTAAACCTCTTGTCAATGTTAATCATTTAAGAACAAAATGTTAATCATCAGCAATAGTTAGGAATAAAATGTGAATACTTTTGTAGCCAGTGCCTTTTCTTAGTGAAATGGAACCCAGCCGGAACACAGCCCCATTGTTTCTTGATGAGGCAATGTCAGTGTGACTTAGGTGCCAGGAGAGAATGAAAGGTGGATTTCAGGCTTTCTTTGTTAAACATGGACTGTTCTTTAATACCCATCCACCTTCAGAGGAGTCGGATGTGTCAGAAGTAGGGGTGTCCACACCCTTTTCTTGTGAAACGTGGCTCTGGATTGGTGGTTCTCTAAGTGGGGTCCCTGGATTAGCTGCATCATCATTTTCCAGAGATCTATGAGAAAGGCAGATACCGGGGACCCAGTCCACCTACTGGATCAGCACCTCCTAGAGGACAGAGCCCCGAGCTCTGTGTCTTAACAAATCATCCAAGTGATTCTGGACCCCTGGACCAAAGCTGAAGTTTGAGAAGCACTGCCCTGGATGACCAGCTGCCACGCCCTTTAGTCCTTACCTCTGGGAGGAGGAAACACTAGGAAGTTGGAAGGTGGAGGGGGAAGCAACTTTTCTTTATGCCTTTACCATCTAAGTGCCCTGTCTGGACCATTCTTTATTTATTTAAGAAGCATACATACTGTACAGTAAGTTCCCTGCATGTGAATGAGCTCCATTCCGAGAGCACATGCATAAATCCGATTTGTTCATAAGTCCAACAAAGTTAGCCTCAGTCCCCAACTAGCAAAATCAGCTATATAGTACTGTAATGTTGTTGTTGTTCAACCGCTAAGTCGTGTCTGACTCTTTGCAGCGCCATGGAATGCAGCACTCCAGGCTCCTCTGTCCTTCACTGTCTCCCAGAGTTTGCTCAAACTCGTGTTCATTAAGTTGGTGACGCTATCTGTACTATAATAGGTTTCTAATACTTTTCACATACATAAATAACACATATAAAAAGCAAATGCAAAAAATAAATATTTTTAATCTGACGGTACAGCACTTGAAAAGTACAATAGTGCAGTACCACAGCCGGCATAGAGGGGCTGGCAAACATGCTCGCATCTCGAAAGTTCACAACTTGAAGGTTCATACGTGGGGACTTACTGGACAGCACAGAGAACTATATTCAATATCCTATGATAAACATAATGAAAAAGAGTATTTTTTTAAAAAGACTGATTAGGGACTTCCCTGGAGGTCCAGGAAGCCGGAAGGTGGAGGCGGAAGTGACTTTCCCTAAAGTTAAGACTTCACCTTACAATGCAGGGGGTGCAAGTTTAATCTCTGGTTGGGGAGCTGGGATCCCACATCCCCCGTTGCCAAAATAACAGAACATCAAACAGAAGCAATGTTGTGCTTGTGCTCAGCTGACCAATTGAGTCCAACTCTTTGCTGCCTCATGGACTCTCGCCCACCAAGCTCCTCTGTCCATAGAATTTTCCAGACAAGAATACTGGAGTGGGTTGCCATATCCTACTCCAGGGGCTTGGGACTGAAACCTCATCTCTTGGATCTCCTGCACTGGCAGGCAGATTCTTTACCACTGTGCCACCCAGGAAGCCCCAAAGCAATATTGTAACAAATTCAATAAAGACTATTAAAATGGTCCACATAAAAAAAAAAAAACTGACAGGGATCGAACCTGTGTCTCTTGCATCTCTTGCATTGACAGGTGGGTTCTTTACTACTAGTGCTATCTGGGACTTCCCCTGTATGCATGGGGGCAGGCAGCTTCTCTCCTGATACAGCGTTTGCAGCTCTGGATGGTAGCTAACAGTCTGGTGAAATTATGTCTATTTATGATTAAATAGAAAAAGAATGTACATATATGTATAACTGAATCACTTTTCTGTACAGCAGAAATTAATACAACACTGCAAATCAACTATGTTTCAAAAAATAAAAACCATCCCAACAAAATGCACCCATGTAAGCCCCAGGGACCACATCCAAGCCTTTTGTCGTGGGCACCCAACCAACAACACTCACACATGTCCAGTTGCTTGGCAAAGCATAACACAACCAGATGATTTCCACAATTTCTAATGGTTAAGAATGGCAACATGGAAAGCTTTTTTCATCTTGTGCCAGTCACAAAGTTTCTCTACAGAGGAAAACAGTGGTAAAAAATGCCAAGTGTTGTTGTTTTTTTAAACACTAGTCAAACATGAGGCTCCCTTTTTCAATGTTTGTGCGATTGAGATAAAACCAACTGTTCTTTTGGCGTGGCGTCTTTTTCGTGTATCACTCTTTCTAAATAGGGTATAGGGGAAACCCTTCTAAGCTAGCCTGCCTTACAGTTTGAAATGCATGAAAAGTCAGTCCTTTTTCTTTTCTGTTCTAAAAGCTTGAGTCTTTACAGTAGTCTAGAGGTAGGCTTAATGAGACACGGCCAAGCTTCCCAAATACAGGTTCAGAACCACTTGGAGTTATCTATCCCTTCTTACAGCCCCACAGTCTAGGGCCATTCATCTAATCTTACTGTCTCTCATTCCTTGTTCTTGGGATATGCAGGAAAACAGCTCTGCCTGGAATTTCATATGAGCAGTAGATGCTGAGTCAGCATTGATTTGCCATATCAGATTTTCTTATGGGTCCAATGAGACAGGTCACCAGACTGTTAGCTATCGTCCAGAGCTACAAACGCTGCATCAGGAGAGAAGCTGCCTGCCCCTATGCATACATGGGAAGTCCCAGATAGCACTAGTAGTAAAGAACCCACCTGTCAATGCAAGAGATGCAAGAGACACAGGTTCGATCCCTGGGTGGGGTTCAATCCCCTGGAGAAGGAAATGGCAACCCACTCCAGTTTTCTTGCCTGGAGAATCCCACGGACAGGGGAGCCTGGCGGGCTACAGTCCATGGGGTCACGGAGTCAGACACGACTAAAATGACTTAGCATGCAGCATGCATACACACAGGGGCTCTGTGTCGAGGGTGGTGAAAAAATTCCCTCATTTTCCATGCCATTCCTCAGAGACCACTTTCTCTGGATGTAAATAGTCCCAAGTTAGAATGATAGGCTCGGGACTTCCCTGGTGGTCCAGCGGCTAAGATGCCATGCTCCCAATGCAGGGGGCCCAGGTTCAATCCCTGGTCAGGGAACTAGATCCCACATGCCACAACTAAGAGTTCACATGCTGAAACTAAAGATCCCACCACCACTAAGACCTGGCACAACCAAATCAGTAAATAAAAATAAATATTTCAAAAAAATAGAAAAGAACGAGAGGCTCTGGGAGTGGGAAGGGAGTGCCCGGCAGAGCTGTCCTTCATCAGAGAATAAACCAAGTCTGCTCCTGGACGTAGGGTGGGGGAAGAACATCTATAGAAAAGAAGTTTTGTCTGCACTTCAGGGCAATGTCCATGAGCCAGCCAGATCCTAACAGGACAATGCTTAACTGATGCAACTCTCTCCCCACCCTCAGCATTCCCCTCAACAGCAGGTTTTGTGGACACTCCACGCCAGAGCCAGGACTGGGGCGGGGGGATGGGTAATACAGGGCCCTAGGGTGCAGCATTTCCTGAGCAACCGCCCTGCATGCGCACGGCCCCTAATACCTCCTTACAGGTGGCGCTCCAGCCTCCCCAGTGACACAACAAAATGCTGCAGGGGATTATTTATTTTTCTAAATATTTGTTTATTTTTGGCCTGCCCTAGGTCTTCGTTGCTATGTGTGGGCTTTCTCTAGTTGCAGCGAGCGTGGGGTGGGCTACTCTTCATTGTAGTGGGCAGGCCTCTCACTGTGGTGGCTTCCCTTGTTGTGGAGAGTGGTCTCTAGGGTTCGGGGGCTCAATGGCAGGTGGGCTTAGTTGCCCTGAAGCATGTGGGATCTTCCTAGATCAGGGATCGTACCCGTGTCCCCTGCATTGGCAGGCAGATTGTCAACCATTGGGCCATCAGGGAAGTCCAGCAGAGGATCAGTTAACAAGACCAGGGCATCCACGTGCCATGAAGATGATGGACAGGCTGAAGTTGCTCTCAAGCCTAATTCTCCAAACCATCACAAAAGATGGCAAAGGAAATGGAGAGAAAATGAATCTGAGGGCGTCTGCATCCCAACTCTTATTGATCTGGCCGCTGGTCTCATGGTATCAGCAGAAACTCCTCTGCTGCCTTCACTGTGGTTCCCACCGTTACTTTGCAATTTGGGAGCATTGGAGCAGGACCGATGGGCAGCCCTGCATTCTACCACCTGCCCCTGCCGAGTCACCGGCCCGCCAGCATGGGGCAAGTCATGTGCCTTCTGTGAGATCTGCCCAACTCTTCTGAAAATGTGCATAATCCTGCAGGGACATAGCACAAGTTATTGTGAATGTCAGAACACCTGTTAAAAGTATTTTCTTGAAAATGCAAAATACACTAAAATAGAAGGGAAAACAATTGCTATTTGCTGTTAATCACTTACGGTTTGGCAGCAGCTCTCTTCTTATCTAGCTAGTCATTTCCATAGTTTTTTCCATTATTTTTAAAAATATATTTACTTCTTTGGCTGCATCAGGTCTTCATTGTGGCACACGGGCTCTAGAGTGGGAAGACTCCCAAAGCACAAGGGATCTCAGTTCCCCAACCACTGCATCCCCTGCATTGCAAGACGGATTCTCTCCTTATTTAAAATTTTTAATTTATTTTTGATTGTGCTGGGTCTTTGTTGCTGTGCAGGCTTTTCTCTAGCTGCAGTGCGCAGGCTTCTCCCTGCAGTGTCTTCTCTTGTTATGAAGCACAGGCTCTAAGGCACAGGGACTCAGTAGCTATGGCTCCCAGGCTCTAGGGCACAGGCTCAATAGTTGTGGTGCACGAGCTTAGTTGCTGCAAGGCATGTGGGATCTGCCCAGATCAGGGATGGAACCCATGTCCACTACTCTGACAGGTGAATTCTTTACCACTGAGCTACCAGGGAAGTCCACAAGTCAGGTTCTTAACCACTGGACCACCAGGGAAGTCCTTTCGTTCCCACTTTAAATAGCAGTTCCCTTGTTTGAGGTTGTGGGAATTAAGAAAGCAAGCCCTGGGGACTTCGATGGAGACTTTCAACCCACATTGTGTTTGTTTTTTCTATGTTATTTCCTGTTTGTATTTACCAAGCTTATTTAATTCATTGTGTTGAAGTAATAGAACTTGACCGCCTTCATCATGGGACCAGAAAACAAGGAGGAAATGCAGGCTTCATCCATATTAACTTTGGGGTAAAGAGGGGCTCAAACTAGAGCAAATGATATCCTCAAGATTTATGAGAAGTGCCTTATACAAAGTCCCAACACTCAGTTCCATTCATTCAACTACCTTTTCTCATTCACTCACTTTCCAGAAGCTCTGAGGATTTTGCTGGTCATTATTAGGCTTAAAGAAGGAACTCCAAGCTGCCCTCCAAGGAAGACCTAAGGGTAACAGTGTTGGTGAGGGTTCTACAGAGAAACAGAACTATTAGGAGAGATGTAGATATTGATATAGGCTTCCAAGGTGGTGCTAGTGATAAAGAATCTGCCTGCTAATGCAAGAGACGTGGGTTCTATCCCTGGGTCAGGAAGATCCCCTGGAATAGGAAATGGCTACCCACTCCAGTATTCTTGCCTGGAAAATTCCATGGACAGAGAAGCTTGGCAGGCTACATACAATCCATGAGGCCTCAAAGAGTCAGACACGACTGAGCGACTGAGCACACACATATAGATATACACTAAGTCCCCTACATATGAACCTTCAAGCTGTGAACTTTCAAAGATGAGAATGTTTGTTCGCAAGTCTGATCACATCAGTTAGTTCACATGTCTAGCATGCACCGTCACGTGCATGCATCCTCCACAGCTGGTTGTACTTTTGCGTACTTTACTTATAGTACTGTATAGAGTACACCAGTAGGGGATCTTTATTTCAAGCCCAGGAAGTCAAGAAGCAAGCGTAAAAGTAGCCAGGTGTGTTAGTTAGGTACCTAGGTTAACTCAGATGGGCTTATGAACAAATTGGGACTTCTGAATGTGCTCTCATAATGGAACTTACTTGAATGTAGGGGACTTACTGCAGATATAGATTTAGATTTATCTAGGGAGATTGAGAGAGTGACTCATTACAGGAATTGGCTCACATGGTTATGGAGACTGAGAAGTCCCACCATCCACAAGCTGCAAAGTGGAGACTCGAGAAAACTGGTGGGTGATATAATTCAAAAGGAGACCAAAGGCTAAGAACCAGGGACCCAATGGCTTAACTTCCAATCCGAGGGCTGGAAAATATGAGATAAGAGATCATAGATGAAGCAGGCAGGCAGAGAGCAAAATGGGGTGAATCCTCCTTCCTCTCCTTTTTGTTCTATTCAGGCCTCCATGGACAAGGTGATACTTACTTGCACAGAAGAGGGCCATCTGCTTTGCTGAGCCACCAACTGAATTGCCAGTCTCACTCAGAAACACCCTCATAGGCACACCCAGAAATAATGTTTCATCTGGACATACCATGGTTCTGAAGTCAACGAAGCAGAGAAAAAGGATAAGTATTTCCTTGCTGGGCACCTGGGATGCTGTTTTAGCTGGAACTATGGGAATATCCAGCTTCCCTTGTGGCTCATGTGGTAAAAAAATCCACCTGCAACAAGGAGACTCAAGTTCAAGCCCTGGGTTGGGAAAATCCCCTGGAAAAAGGAATGGCTACCCACTACAGTATTCTTGCCTGGAGAATCCCTTGGACAGAGAAGACTGGTGGGCTACAGTCCATGGGGTCACAAAGAATCAGACATGACTGAGCGACTAACACTTCACTTTCATGGGAATATCTGAAGAAATGTATGTTAGGGACAGAAAATGGCCTGTACAATGACCCTAGGAATGGAATCAACTCAGTCTAAGGAGCAAATATGACAACCAAACCAGGAAGAAAGGAGCCAGAATTCAAGGGGACTTGTTGGCCCAGATGAGAAGTTTGGATTTTATTGCAAATGTAGTAGAAGTCTATTTGTAAGGTTTTCAGCAGGGGGAAATCACATGATGTAAACTTTGGGGAGACCCAAGATTCTGTTTCTCAATGGTTTCCCCAAGACTATTTTTAGTAGTTTCCAACCATATATTTTTTTAAATTAATTAATTTATTTTTGAGAGTGCTGAGTCTTTGTCACTGCATGCAGGCCTTCTCTAGTTGTGATAAGCCATAGCTACTCTCTAGTTATGGTGTGGGAGCTTCTCATTGCTATGGCTTCTCTTGTTGCGGAGCACAGGCTCTAGAGCACATGGACTCAGCAGTTGTGGCACATGGGCTTAACTGCTTCACAGCACGTGGAATCTTCCCAGACCAGGGATTGAACCCATGTCCCCTGCATTGGCAGGTGGATTCTTAACCACTGGACCACCTAGGAAGTCCTCCAAACAGTTACTGAACTGAACGGACTTTGACCATTCTGCCAACACCAGCCATATGACCTTAGCCAAACCTTTCCACCAACTAGTCTCCTGCAGAGTCATCTTTGCTCTTAGTAGGCATGAGCCCCATATTTGCTGGATGAAGATTTGGGGTCAGCTCATGGTAACAGGAAGTTGATGGATAATGACTAAGGTGCTTCTCAGCTTCAGCGCATGCATGAGTCTGTGACCTCAAACTGCTGAAATGGCCTGGAGTTATCCAAGCTTCTCCTAATGCTCGGTTCCAATTGGGTTATTATAGCCCATTTCTCTCTGGAATGACCCACACCCCTCCCTCCAGTCTTAGCCACAAAGGGAAAATTAACAGTAACATAAAAAGTTAAGAAGGTGAGAGAACATTATCACTCTTGTCAACAATAAAATCTGCTGCTGATCTTCAGTTGTGAAGACAGGCACATCTATTATTTATAGAATACAGATGGTTAAATATTAAATACTGGAGCCCAGGACAGCATAAGGGTAAAACCAAGAGTGTGAACTTGTCAAAATCGTAAAAATGGTAACTCTTTGTAAGGGTGGAGTGCACCTACATTTATGACCACTTTTATTACACTATAAATTAAGGAAGGGAAACCTATGATGTGTCAATTTCAAGTTCTAAGTGATATGCATTATCTTTGGGATGGTATTCGTTTGACTCTGCTTCACAAATAGCTACTAAGCCCACTTGCTTCAACTATTAATTATTTTGGCCCGAAAAGAGGTCAAAGATAAGGTTTTCCTCCTTATTTACCACACAAGGGAATAATAGACAAGTAAAACATTTTATGAGCTGGCAATTTTTCTTGGAATTACTTGCACATCTGATCTAATATTTGCCCAAAGGTTTGTGTTAATAAAGGCAAAGATACTTCTTAAAAATCTTAAAAATTACACGTGAAGCCAAACATCTTAATTTTTATATGATTTTGACATCTTTCAATTTACCCTAATGTGTTTCTGGCCTGAATTTTTCATGCAAATTAAAAAATTTGAACCACTGCCATTCATTGCATAATACAAAGTAGAAATCCATGAGATCGGTCAGGGTCTGAGCAACCCACTCATTGTGTCCCTAGAGCTCACAGGTGTAAAAACTTGATTCCTTAATTTACTGCTCATAATAAAATGATTTTCCTTCTTCTTACAAAGAAGAGTTGCACATCCAGTTTGCTTTTCCCTTTGAAAAAATGTGTTGAATTTAGCCAAAGAATTTCCAGCGAAGCACCTAATTCTGTCCATTAAAATAGACCATCTTATGTTTACTAAGTGCTCAGCAGGGATTATGCAATAAATTACCTTCCTCAAAAACTTGCTGATAGACATCAATATTTGGATTGATTGTAATGTTAAAGAAGTAAATCCTTAACAGTTCCGTTTTAGGAGGAAAGGAAACCTATGACTTAATTGTATAACAATTTAACCTTGATTATCCCTTTTTCTGATTGAATGCCGTACAATGATATTAAATTCAAAAATTAATCTAGCCTGCAGGATGGATAATTAGTCAAAACCAGGGAAAAGTCACAAGAAATTAACAATGAAATCAACTCCTTGATTGTGTGTCACATCTCTTTCTCCTGGGCCTTTTCAGGCAGATTTCCAACGTGAGCTCATTGCCTTCTTCTAATTCTGCTGAAGCTATATTACAGAAAGATCTAGACTTTTCCTTTTCGAGAGGGGAAAACTGAGGTAAAGCCAAGTTCTATGATGACAGAAAGGAAAGAGAGAAGAAATGATTCAGAAAGACACTGGGGAGTAGGAAAGAGCCAGTGTTCAGAGTGGCTGAGGTGACCCAAACAAGAAGAGAGTGAATGCCAAGAGAATAGCAACAGAGGGGAGAAATGACCTGGTCATATACTCACCGGAATTTAAAGCAGGGACTGATTTTAAAAAAAAAAAAAAAACAGAGTAGATATATGTACATGTNTTTTTCTTGGAATTACTTGCACATCTGATCTAATATTTGCCCAAAGGTTTGTGTTAATAAAGGCAAAGATACTTCTTAAAAATCTTAAAAATTACACGTGAAGCCAAACATCTTAATTTTTATATGATTTTGACATCTTTCAATTTACCCTAATGTGTTTCTGGCCTGAATTTTTCATGCAAATTAAAAAATTTGAACCACTGCCATTCATTGCATAATACAAAGTAGAAATCCATGAGATCGGTCAGGGTCTGAGCAACCCACTCATTGTGTCCCTAGAGCTCACAGGTGTAAAAACTTGATTCCTTAATTTACTGCTCATAATAAAATGATTTTCCTTCTTCTTACAAAGAAGAGTTGCACATCCAGTTTGCTTTTCCCTTTGAAAAAATGTGTTGAATTTAGCCAAAGAATTTCCAGCGAAGCACCTAATTCTGTCCATTAAAATAGACCATCTTATGTTTACTAAGTGCTCAGCAGGGATTATGCAATAAATTACCTTCCTCAAAAACTTGCTGATAGACATCAATATTTGGATTGATTGTAATGTTAAAGAAGTAAATCCTTAACAGTTCCGTTTTAGGAGGAAAGGAAACCTATGACTTAATTGTATAACAATTTAACCTTGATTATCCCTTTTTCTGATTGAATGCCGTACAATGATATTAAATTCAAAAATTAATCTAGCCTGCAGGATGGATAATTAGTCAAAACCAGGGAAAAGTCACAAGAAATTAACAATGAAATCAACTCCTTGATTGTGTGTCACATCTCTTTCTCCTGGGCCTTTTCAGGCAGATTTCCAACGTGAGCTCATTGCCTTCTTCTAATTCTGCTGAAGCTATATTACAGAAAGATCTAGACTTTTCCTTTTCGAGAGGGGAAAACTGAGGTAAAGCCAAGTTCTATGATGACAGAAAGGAAAGAGAGAAGAAATGATTCAGAAAGACACTGGGGAGTAGGAAAGAGCCAGTGTTCAGAGTGGCTGAGGTGACCCAAACAAGAAGAGAGTGAATGCCAAGAGAATAGCAACAGAGGGGAGAAATGACCTGGTCATATACTCACCGGAATTTAAAGCAGGGACTGATTTAAAAAAAAAAAAAAACACAGAGTAGATATATGTACATGTGTAACTGAATCACTTTGCTGTATACCTGAAACTAACACTTTGTAAGTCAATTTTACTTCAATTGAAAAAAAGCAGGGACTGAAACAAATCCTTGCATGCCAATGCTCTTTGCAGCCCCAAAATGAAAACAAAAGATTTTTTTAATGTAGGAGAAGGCAATGGCACCCTACTCCAGTACCCTTGCCTGGAAAATCCCATGGGCGGAGGAGCCTGGTAGGCTGCAATCCGTGTGGTCTCAAAGAGTCGGACACGACTGAGCGACTTCACTGTCACTTTTCACTTTCATATATTGGAGAAGGAAATGGCAACCCACTCCAGTGTTCTTGCCTGGAGGATCCCAGGGATGGGGGAGTCTGGTGGGCTGCCGTCTCTGGGGTCGCACAGAGTCAAACATGACTGAAGCGACTTAGCAGCAGCAGCAGCAGCAGTATATGCATACAATGGAGTGTGTTACTCACTCAGTTGTGTCCGACCCTTATTTGACCTCATAGACTGTAGCCCACCAGGCTCTTGTCCTTGGAATTCTCCAGGCAAGGATATACTGGAGTGGGTAGTCATTCCCTTCTCCAGGGGATCTTCCCAACACAGGGAACGATCCCAGGTCTTCTGCATTGCAGGCTGATTCTTTACCATCTGAGCCATCAGGTAAGCTCCAAATATACAATGGAATTCAGCATAAATGGGAGGAAACTCTGACATATGGTACAATATGGATGAACCTTGAAGACATCTTGCCAAGTAAAATAAGTCAGTCACAAAAAGACAAACTCTGTGTGATTCCATCTATATGAGGTACATGGAGTTATCAAATTCATAGAAAGTAGAGTGGTGAGTTCCAGGGGCTGGGGAAATGAGGGGTTATCACTTAATCATTATAGATTTTCTTTTCTGTAATAAATGTTTTGTAAATTATATGTATACAAAATTATGTATATATGTATACAATTGTATCAAATCAACATTTTGTACACATTCAATTCAGTTCAGTCGCTCAGTCGTGTCCAACTCTTTGCAACCCCATAGACTGCAGCATGCCAGGCTTCCCTGTCCTTCACCATTTTCCAGAGCTTACTCAGACTTTGTCCGTTGATGCCATCTGACCATCTCATCCTCTGTTGTCCCCTTCTCCTCCTGCCTTCAATCCTTCCCAGCATCAGGGTCTTTTCCAATGAGTCAGTTCTTTGCATCAGGTGGCCAAAGTATTGGAGTTTCAGCTTTAGCCTCAGTCCTTCCAGTGAATATTCAGGACTGATTTCCTGATTAGGATTGTACACCTTAATACTTTGTATACCACAACACTTTGCATACAATGTTATATATTAATTATATCTCAATAAAAAATGAAGCAGGGGATTTAGAAACAGCAGCTGGGAACCAAGCAAGCAACTGTACAGTTTGGAGCAGGAAAGCAGAGAGCTCCAGGAGGATAGTCTCTGGTGAGAATAGATGGTATAATAGAGCTTGAAAAAGAATTGAGAATAGGATGAAGACAAGCCATGCCAAAAAAAAAAGTATTGGGCGGGGGGCAGAAATGGTGATCAGGCCTTCCAGAGAAGACAATAAAAAGCACATAAGAAATTAAGGTTGAAAAAGGAAGCAAATAAAATGTGTCATCATTTTAAGCAACCCATGGAATATGATAATAATAATATTTTTGTATTTGGAAAAATGGCACAGAGTTCGCTCTTAGGACATGCATCAACCCTCCTAAGTACATTATTAGAATGTAAAGGCATTCCTTGGTTTTTTGGTTTTGTTTTATTCGTCTTTGTTGCTGTGCTCAGGCTTTTCTCTAGTTGCCCCGAGTAGGGGCTACTCTCTAGTCACGCTGCATATTCTCATTGCAGTGACTTCTCTCGTTGTGGAGGGTGGGCTCTAGGACGAACAGGCTTCAGAAGTTGTGGAGCACCGGCTGAGCTGCCCCAAGGCATGTGGAATCTTCCCGGACAAGGGATAGAACCTGTGTTCCCTGCATTGGCAGGCAGATTCTTAACCACTGAACCACCAGGGAAGTCTCTATTCATTGTTTTTTAACTTTTCACTCAAGCTGCAAACAGCACACAAAAGTTTGCTGTGTCCTCAGGACAGAATACAAACATCACCAACTTTGATGTTCTGCAACTGTAGCTAAAATATATTAACAAGGAAAAGGGGAGGGAAGGCAGGAAGTAAAAATCCTTATCTGACAAAATAGATGCTGAAATGAACTTGTGGAGAGCTGATGCACAAAGAAACAAGAGATAAGCCTGTTATTTAAAATTAGAAAAAGTGGACTTCCCTGGTGGATAAGAATCTGGCTGTCAATGCAAGGGACATGGGTTTGATCCCTGGTCCAGGAAGATCCTTCATGCCATGGAGCAACTAAGCCCATGCGCCACAGCTTCTAAGTCTGCACTCTAGAGCTGCCACTCCTGACTCCACATGCCCTAGAGGCTCCAAAGAGAAGCCACCACAGTGAGAAGCCTGAGGACCACATTGAAGAGTAGCCCCTACTTGCCCCAACTACAGAAACCTCGTGCACGGGAATGAAGTCTCAGAGCAACCAAAAATAATTTTTAAAATTTAAATTATAAAAAAAAATAGAAAAAGAGACTGGTCGAAGAACTTTAAATAATAATACAAATATCAAACATTAGGAGAAGAAAGAAAACTCAACAAAGGAATCAAGAAGAAATAGGAAATATCAACAGACTGATAATAAGTAAAAAACTGAATTAGTAATTAAAAACTTGTCCCCCTGCCCCTGAACACATGCACAAAAGCCTAGGTTTAGTTTCTTCACTGAGGAATCCTACCAAATGTTCAAAGAAGAACTGATACCAATCCCTCACAAACTCATCCGTAAAAATAAAGCAGGTAACAACATGTCCCAACTCATTCTATGAGATCAGTATTCTCTGACCAGCAGACCACCTGACCTGTCTCCTGAGAAGCCTGGATGCACTTCAAGAAGCAACAGTTGAAACCAGACATAGAACAACTGACCTGTTCAAAACTGGGAAAGGAATATATCAAGGCTGTATATTGTCACCCTGCTTATTTAGCTTACAGGCAGAGTACATCATGTGAAATGCCAGGTTGCATGAGTCACAAGCTGGAATCAAGATTGCCAGGAAAAATGTCAACAACCTCAGATATGTAGAAGATACCACTCTAATGGCAGAAAGCAAAGAGGAACTAAAGAGCCTCTTAGTGAGAGTGAAAGAGGAGGGTGAAAAAGCTGGCTTAAAAGTCAACATTCAGAAAACTAAAATGATGGCATTTAGTCCCATCATATCACGGCAAATAGGAGAAAAACTAGAAGCAGTGACAGGTTTTCTTCTCTTGGGCTTTAAATCACTGCAGTTGGTGACTGCAGCCATGAAATTCAAAGATGCTTGTTTCTTGGAAGAAAAGTTATGACAAACCTAGATAGTGTATTAAAAAACAGAGACATCACTTTGCAGACTAAAGTCTCTATAATCAAAGCTGTGGTTTTTCCAGCATTCATGTATGGATGTTTTGAATAGATGTTTTCAAATTGTGGTGCTGGACAAGACTCTTGAGAGTTCTTGGGACTGCAAGGAGATCAAAATCATCAATCCTAAGGAAATCAACTTTGAATATTCATTGGAAGGACTGATGCTGAAGCTGAAGCTCCAAAATTTTGGCAACCTGATGTAAAGAGCCAACTCATTGGAAAAGACCTTGACACTGGGAAAGACTGAGGACAGGAGGAAAAGGGGAAGACAGAGGACGAGATGGCTGGATGGCATCATCGACTCAATGAACATGAATTTGAGCAAACTCTAGGAGACGGTGGAGGACAGAGGAGGCTGATGTGCTGCAGTCCATGGTGTCGAAAGAGTCTAACAGGACTAAGCAACTAAACATCAACAACAACAACAAAAAAGCAAAAATCCTCAACAAAATGCCAGCAAATCAAATCCAACAATTTTCCTGGTAGTTCAGTGGCTAAGACTGGCTAAGACTTTGCACTTCCAATGCAGGAAGCCAGGTTCAGTCCCTGCTCAGGGAACTAGATCCCACATGACACAACTTAGACCCACCACAGCCCAATTAATATTAGTTTTTTAAAACCTTAGGGTTTTTTTTTAAAAAACAAGGATTATATGACCAAACGGGAATTATTCCAGGAAGGCAATGTTGGTTTCACATATAAAATAAATCAATGTAATACACTGTGTTAATAGAATAAAGGACCAAAAGTACACAATCCTCTCATAGACACACCAAAAAAGCATTTAACAAAATCCAACACCTCTCCAGTATTCTGGCTCGAAGAATCCCATGGACTAGTCCATGGGGTGGCAAAGAGTCAGACATAACTGAGAGATTTTCACACACACACACACAACACTCTCTCACGTTAAAAGCACTTAACTAACTAGGCATAGAAGGAAACTTCCCCAAGTTGATAAAGGATACCTATGGAGAGTCCACAGTTAACATCATACTTAATGGTGAAAGATGAAACATTTTCCCCCCACCACTGAGACAAGAATAGCCATTCTTAACACTTCTATTCAACATTGTACTGAAAGTTCTACCAAGGGCAATCAGGTAAAAAAAAAAATCTATATTGGAAGAGAAGAAGTAAAACTATCTAATCACAGATGATAAAAAGGAAATCCTAAGAAATACACACACACACACACACACACACACACACACACACACACACACAAACTATTAGAACTAATAAGTTCAGCAAGGCTGCAGGATACAAAATCAATATACAGAAATCAATTGTATTTCTACATGGTAGCTATGAACAATCTGAAAATGAAATTAAGCAAACAATTCTATTTACAACAACATCAAAGACTGAAAATGGAAAAAAAAATTACTGAAAATAAAATTAAAGAAAATAAATAAATGAAATCCATGTTCATGGACTGGAAGACTTAATATTTTTAAAATGGCAACTCCCCAAACTGATCCACAGCAACATAGTCCCTATCAGAGATTTAAATGTAAGAGCCAAGACTGTACAAGTCTTAGAAAAAACCTTCATAGCCTTGGATTAGGCAATGGTTTCTTAGATATAATACCAAAATATGTGACCAAGGAAAAAACAGATTAATTAGATTTTGTCAAAATTTAAGATTTTTGTAATTCGAAGGACACAACCAAAAAAGGACAAGCCAGAGAAAGGGAGAAAATATTTGTGAATCATATAGCCAATGAGGATCTAGTAACGAGAATATACAAAGAATTCTTACACATCAACAATAAACAAGAAAACCAATTTAAAAAGACAAAGGCTGTGAATAGACATTTCTGCAAAGAAGATCTATAAATGACCATTCAGTTCAAGAAAAGTTCCTCAAACTCATTAGTAGTTGCTGTTGCTGCTGCTGCTGCTGCTGCTGCTGAGTCGCTTCAGTTGTGTCCGACTGTGCGACCCCATACACGGCAGCCCACAAGTCTCCCCCGTCCCTGGGATTTTCCAGGCAAGAACACTGGAGTGGGTTGCCATTTCCTTCTCCAAGGCATGAAAGTGAAGTCATTCAGTCGTGTCCGACTCTTAGCGACATCATGGATTGCAGCCCACCAGGCTCCTCCCTCCATGGGATTTTCCAGGCAAGAGTACTGGAGTGTGAGGGACACCCAAATCAAAACCACAATCAGAAACTACTTCACATCCACTAGAATGATTGTGAGAAAGAAAGACAGATAAGAAGTGCTGGTGGGCAATGATGAGAACAGACTCTGCATGATTTCAATACCTTCAGATTATGAAATTTTTGCACCTTGCTTTACATCTCTGGATATGTTGCAGTGCCTCCTGATTTATAGTCTATGGGAACTCAAATAGAATTTGCATCCTGCTGGTGTGTGAAAATTGTATAAATCTTAATTATGTTGAATTGGTTCATAGTGCTTTTCAGATCTACTATATCCTTCTACATCTCTGTATATTCATTCTACTAATTTTTGAGAGTTTGATATTGAAACTCCAACTAAAAATCTTAATTTATCTACTTAAAAAAATAAATGTAATATATAGTGGAAGTATATATAACCTTGTTCTGTACTTTCCAAGTCTCCTATAAATGTGTTATCATAGTTTCATAATTTAAAAAAAAATTTTTTTACCTTCAAAAGAGCACATAAAAAAAAAAAAAGAGTCCTGGTGGGGATGTGGAGAAGTTAATAGTTGCTAAAAGTTGGGAGGAGGGTAGATGAGTACCAACTGCTAGTGGGTGGGGGGCTTCCCTGGAGGAGACAAAATGCCCTGGGTGCACCCTGGGTTTAGAAATGGTTGCACAACTTTGTGAACATAACAAAACCCTGCTGAATGATACACTTTAATAGAGAGAGTTTTATGGTATGTTAATTCTAGCTCGATAAAGCAGTTATAAAAATAAAAGAGAGAGAAAGACAAGGAGGAAACGATGGGGTAGGTGAACTGAATCCTTATCTTTCTACTTGGGAGTCAAAAGACAGTGCCCAAAATTGAAAAAAAAAATCAAATAATAGAGTTATAATCATAAAACAGCAGAGAAAGCTCTAGAAGAATTAAAGGAAGGAACAAAGTCACTTTGGGGAGAGGGCTGAATAAGAATGAAGCTTTACAACAGTTATCTTTTCTCCACTTTTTAATTTGTTACTGTGTGTGTGTGTGTGTGTGTGTACCTGCAGGTGAGTGTGTGTGTGTGTGTGTGTGTGTGTGTGTGTGTTACATTGATACAAAGTTTCTTAAAATTCTTGAAAATGCAAGCTTTTTTTTTTTTTTTTAATGCTCCTGGAGCCTGAGGCTAGGGAAAGGGAAGTTTTAAAAGGTACTCATGAGACACCAAGATGGAGCTTCTGGACCAAAGCTTCTTCCAGGAAACCGTCCTCGCACTGAAATCCTGTCTCAGCTCCACGCCTGCTGCTCCTCCTTACAGCCCCCTGCTGCGGCCAGATGACCCTGTCTAGGCTTCAGCAAGAGTAATGACTGATACAGATTTTTCCTAACCAGCTGAGAGATCTTCGTGTGATGCTGTCAAAAAAGGAACGCTGGGAAGAATTAACTGTAAAATTAATTAAATGTCATGTACTCAAAATCGCAGCAAGATTGGAAGAAGAATGGAGGCTGTGGTTTAAACAGTCAGCATCTAACTTTCAAATAAGTCTCTAATGTTCCCCCCTCCATGAGAAGTGTGCTGAGAAATCAGGGGTCCACTCTGTCCTCAATGGTCTCTATATCTTTAATTTCTAATCACTCTTCTGGGTTGAATCTGTTTTTTAGCTAACACACAGCTCAGAAAGCTCTACGTTTGATCCAATATTCGGAAATTTTAAAAATAAATAAATAAAACACAGTATGTAAGGCAATTTCATCCCAGATCTTTCTCTCCAAGTCATGAACATAATAGATTTGACTTTTTACATCGTGTGCCCCCCTAAGAAGCATAAAGGAAAGGTTACACTGGCAGGCAGCTAGAAAAGAGTTTAATTAATCCCAAAGTGTGTGCTTCATTTGGAAAGAACATCACAAAAGAACCCTGTGTTTACTGAACTAGATCCTTAGGGCCATTATCCTTCCACCAATGGTGAGGTTTTTCAGAGGGAGTCTCATCCCTTGTGGTCTGGAAGGTACTGCCATTAAATGTAAGATCCACACAGGGAACCAGAACTGAAGATGCTGACGAAGCAGGCACTTTCCCCTTGGCAGAGGTAATTGGCATCCTGGCATTTGTGGGAGGATGTGCAAGCCCTAATCTTGCAGACTTCACTTTCCTGGGCTGACAGTGTCAAGCCAGCTTTCCCCAGACTGTTCCTACCAGGCAGATGAAGGGTGGTCTGCATTTGGCAAGCTCCAAGTTTGCCATTGCTTTTTTGAAAGCACATGCTGCCCTTAGCAGATATGGGCTAGGACTAATCAGAAACTGCTTGCCTCAAACAAACAAACAAAAATGCAGTTGTGCTTCAATTTAGCACTACTTCTATCAGTTAGGTGAGTGATTTTTTTTTTTTAATTTCTATTATTTGGACAAGCCACATGGCATGTGGGATTGTAGTTCCCCAAAAAGTGATCAAACTCACACCCCTGCAGCAGAAACCCAGAGACTTAACCACTAGACCACCAGGGAAGTTCCTTCTTTTTTAATTTTCTTTTTCCATTGAGTGATTTTTTTTTAGCTTAAGATGTTGCAACATTAAACCTCAAAAACCTTATTCCCAGTGAAATATGCCAGTCATAAAAGGATAAATATTGCAGGATTCCATTCATATGAGGTCCCTGTTGTTGTTACTGTTCAATCACTAATCTTATCCGACTCAGTTTTGACCCCAGGGACTGCAGCACACCAAGATTCCCGGTCCTTCACCATCTCCCGGAGTTTGCTCAAACTCATGTCCGTTGAGTCGGTGATACCATCCAACCATTTCACTTTCTGTCTCCCCTTCTCCTCTTGCCCTCAATCTTTCCCAGCATCAGAATTTTCCCAATGAGACAGCTCTACATATCAAGTGGCCCAAGTACTGGAGCTTCAGCATCACTCCTTTCAATGAATATCAAAGTTTGATTTTCTTTAGGATTGACTGGTTCAATCTCCTTGTTTTAAATGTAAACTCCAAGAGATTCTCAAGAGTCTTTTCCAGCACCACTGTTCGAAAGCATCAGTTCTTTGGTGCTCAGCTTTTTTTATGGTCCAACTCTCACATTCATACATGACTACTAGAAAAACCATAGCTTTGGCTATAAAGACCTTTGTCTGCAAAGCAATGTCTCTGCTTTTTAATACACTGAATTTGTCATGGCAACCCACTCCAGTATTCTTGCCTAGAGAATTCTATGGACAGAGAAGCCTGGAGAGCTCCAATCCATGGTGTCACAAAGAGTCAGACATAACTGAGTGAGACTAATACTTTCACACAAGTTTGTCATAGCTTTTCTTCCAAAGAGAAAGCTTCTTTGAATTTCATGACTGCAGTGCTCATCTGCAGTGATTCTGGAGCCCAAGAAAATTAAATCTGTCACTTTTTCCCCATCTCTTTGCCATGAAGTGAAGGGACAGATGCCATGATCTTAGTTTTGTAAATGTTGAGTTTCAAACCAGCTTTTTCACTCTCTTCTTTCACCCTCATCAAGAGGCTTTATAGCTCCTCTTCACTTTCTGCCATGTGAGTGGTATCACCTTCATATCTGAGGTTGTTGATTTTTCTCCTGGCAATCTTGATTCCAGCTTGTGCTTCATACAGCCCAGCATTTCTCATGATATACTCTGCATATAAGTTAAATAAGCAGGGTGACAAAATACAGCCTTGACATACTCCTTTCCCAAATCCAGTGGAACCAGTCCATCGTTCCATGTTCAGTTCTAGCTGTTGCTTCTTGACCTACATACAGTTTTCTCAGGAGACTGGTAAGGTGATCTAGTAGAAGAATTCTCTTGAAAAATTTTTGGAGAATTCTCCATCTCTTGAAGAATTTTCTGCAGTTTGTTGTCAGCCACACAGTCAAAGGTTTTAGTGTAGTCAATGAAGCAGAAGTAGATGTTTTTCTGGTACTCTCTTGCTGTCTATGATCCAACATATGTTGGCAATTTGATCTCTGATTCCTCTGCCTTTTCTAAATCCAGCTTGTACATCCGGAAGTTCTCAGTTCACATACTGTTGAATCCTAACTTGAAGGATTTTGAGCATTACCTTGATAGCATGTGAAAAGAGCATAATTGTGTGGTAGTTTGAACACTCTTTGGCGTTATCTTTCTTTGACACTGAAATGAAAACTGATCTTTTCCAGTCTTGTGGCCATTGCTGAGTCTTCCAAATTTGCTAACATAATGAATGCACCATTTTAACAGCATAATTAGGATTTTAAGTAGCTCAGCTGGAATTCCATCACCTCCACTAGCTTTGTTTATAGTAATGCTTCTTAAGGCCCACTTGACTTCACACTCCAAGATGTCTGGCTCTAGGTGAGTGACCACACCATTGTGGTTCAGTTCAGTTCAGTCGCTCAGTCATGTCCGAATCTTTGTGACCCCATGAACTGCAGCACGCCAAGCCTCCCTGTTCATCACCAACTCCCGGAGTTCACCCAAACTCATGTGCATCGAGTTGATGATGCCATCCAGCCATCTCATCCTCTGTCATCCCCTTCTCCTCCTGCCCCCAATCCCTCCCAACAGCAGAGTCTTTTCCAATGAGTCAACTCGTCACATGAGGTGGCCAAAGTGCTGGAAGTTTCAGCTTTAGCATCATTCCTTCCAAAGAACACCCAGGACTGATCTCCTTTAGAATGGACTGGCTGGATCTCCTTGCAGTCCAAGGGAATCTCAAGAGCCTTCTCCAACGCCACAGTTCAAAAGCATCAATTCTTTGGTGCTCAGCTTTCTTCACAGTTCAACTTTCACATCCATACATGAACACTGGAAAAACCATAGCCTTGACTAGACGGACCTTTGTTGACAAAGTAATGTCTCTGCCTTTGAATATGCTGTCTAGGTTGGTCATAACTTTCCTTCTAAGGAGTGTCTTTTAATTTCATGGTGGTTACCCGGGTCATTAAGGCTTTTTTTGTATAGTTCTGTGTATTCTTGCCACCTCTTCCTAATCTCTTCTGCTTTTGTCAGGTCCACAGCATTCCTGTCCTTTACTGTGCTCATCCTTCATGAACGTTCCCTCGGTATCTCCACTTCTCTTGAAGAGGTCCCTAGGCTTTCCCACGCTATAGTTTTCCGCTACTCCTTTACATTGTGCACTTAAGAAAGCTTTCTTTTCTCTCCTTGCTAATCTCGGGAATTCTGCATTCAGATGGAAATATCTTTCCCTTTCTCCTTTGCCTTTTGCTTCTCTTCTTTTCTCAGCTATTTGTAAGCCCTCCTCATACAACCACGTTGCCTTCTTGCAGTTCTTTTTCTTTGGAGTGGTTTTGGTCACCACTTCCTATACAATGTTACAAATCTCTGTTCATAGTTCTTCAGGCACTCTATCCACCAGATCTAATTCCTTGAATCTAATCATCACCTCCATTATATAATCATAAGGGATTTGGTTTAGATCTTCCCTACTTTCTTCAATTTAAGCCTTAATTTTCCAATAAGGAGCTGATAATCTGAGCCACAGTCAGCTCCCAGTCTTGTTTTCACTAACTGTATAGAGCTTCTCTCTCTTCAGCTGCAAATAATATAATCAATCTGATTTCGGTATTGAACAACTAGGGATGTCCATATGTAGAGTTGTCTCTTGTATTGTTGGAAAAGGGTATTTGCTCTGACCAGTGTGTTCTCTTGGCAAAACTCTGTTAGCCTTTGCCCTGCTGGCATCTAGAGGAGTCAGATTCATAGAGATAGTAATAGGATGCTGTTTACCAAAGACGGGGGGTGGGTAAGGATGTGGAGTTAGTATTTAAGGGAACAGAGTTGAGTTTGGGAAGATGGTAAAATTCTGGAGAAGGACAATGGGGATGGTTGCACAACAGTGAGAACCATCCTCATAAAATTGTTAAGATGGCCAGTTTTACCTTTTATAGGAAGTGTGTGTGCTCACTCTGACTCTTCACAACCTTATGGACTGTAACCCGCCAGACTCCTCTGTCCCTGGGATTCTCCAGGCAAGAATACTGGAGTAGGTAGCCTTTCCCTTCTCCAGGAGATCTTCCCAACCCAGGAACCACCCCTGTGTCTCCTGCACCTCCTGCATTGGCAGGCAGGTTCTTTATCACTGCACCACCCAGAAAGCAAGGGGATGGAGGGAGGTGGCCAGGTGGACTTTCTCAGCAGTCACTTCCCACCAAAGACCAACTTCTGCAAACCTCAGGGGCCCAGGCAGGCAAACCCAAGGTGACTCCTGCATCATCCCTCCTGGGCCTGTCCCTTCCACCCTTGGCACCTGTGTCCCCACTGTCATACCAGGGTCGGGGGAAACCCAATGACATGCAAGGATCCTGCAGCTCTCAAGTATACAGTCCCATCTGCAATTCAAAAACTGAGTTAATTTTGAAAGCTTTAGGACTTATGCTGTTTAAAAATCCCACACTGTGCTTTGTTGTAGGTGTAAGTGTTATACTGTTTCCAGAGACAAGGCAGGGGCCCTAAGTGGGCATCTGAGGGCAAATCCAACTCTCCTAGAGACCAGGAGGGAGGAAGCTTGCCCTGCTTGTGAGTAATGACTGTGGTTTTCTGGCAAACATTAAGAAGGAAGAAACTAAAAATACTTATCGGCCACTCTGCCAAAACTCCACAGCACTCAGAACGTACCAGGCCAACACGTTGAAGCACTCTCAGAGCAAGGGGAACCGGACCAAACACCAAGGTCAAAGGCATTTCACAGCCCTTGCCTCTCCCCAGGCTGGTGCACAGAGGAGGGACCAGGTGCCCAGCACTGTACTGGCCAGCTGTCCAGCCACTGCCCAGGAGAGAGGCAGGAGCAGGAGGAACTGGCGGGGCCCCTGGCCACACCAGCCACGGACTTGCTGCCCCCACCAGCTGCAGGGCTCACGGAGTCCTGCCAGACAACGACTCTTCTTGTGCCAACTCACAGAAGCCAAGACAGAAAGAGCAACATAGACATTTCACCGATGCTTTCTCCCAAACTGCTGGAGCGAGAGCCCCAGACACCTGCAGAGGGGGCGGGAGAGAAGGCGAACAGCCCAGATGGAGCTCAGTCCTCCAGACCCTGCTTCTCACACTTTAAGGTGCAAATGCATCACCTGACATCTGGTTCAAGTGCAGTTTCAGATTCAGCAGGTCTGGGTAGGACCAGAGATTCTGCATCTCTAACAAGTGCCCTGGTAGGCAGATGCTGCTGGTCCATGGACAAGGAGTGAGACAAAAACCCATCAGACACACAGAGCAAATAAGGATGGGGATGTGGGTGAGGCTAAAGGCAGCTCAGCTGTGGAAAGCTCCTGGTTTGGAGGATGGAGAACATTTTCTTTTTTTAACTCCTTATTTTGTATTGGGATATAGATGATTAACAATGTGTTAGTTTCAGGTGGACCACAAAGGGACTCAGCCATACATATACATGTATCTATTCTTCCTCACTCTTTCTGGAGTTATTTCTCCACTCTTCTCCAGTAGCTATATTGGGCACCTACTGACCTGAGGAGTTCATCTTTCAGTGTCATTCATATTTTTAGCTTCTCCAGACTGTTCATGGAGTTCTCAAAGCAAGAAAACTGAAGTGGTTTGCCATTCCCTTCTCCAGGGGCCATGTTTTGTCAGAACTCTCCACCATGACCTGTCCATCTTGGATGGCCCTACAGAGCATGGTTCATAGTTTCACTGAGTTAGACAAGGCTGTGATCCATATGATCAGTTTGGTTAGTTTTCTGTGATTCTAGTTTTCATTCTGTCTGCCCTCTGATAGATGAGTATAAGAGGCTTGTGGAAGCTTCCTGATGGGAGAGACTGACAGGGGGAATCTGGGTCTTGTTTTTATGGGTGGGGCCATGCTCAGTAAATTTTTAACCCAATTTCCTGTTGATGGGCAGGGTTGTGTTCCCTCCCTGTTGTTTAGCCTGAGGCCAAACTGTGGTAGGGGTAATGGTGGTAATGGCAACCTCCTTCAAAAGGACTTGTGCATGCCCTGTTATATTCAGTGCCTCTGACCCCACAGCAGGCCACTGTCAACCCATGCCTCTACCAGAGACTCCTGGACACTCATAGGCAAGTCTGGCTCAGTCTCTTGTGGGGACACTGCTCCTTTCTCCTGGCTCTTGGTTGCATACAAAGTTTTGTTTGTGTCTTCCAAGAGTCTGTTTCCCCAGTCCTGTGTAAGTTCTATAATCAAATTCCACTGGCCTCCAAAGTCAAATACCCTGGGGGTTCTCAGTCCCTTTGTCAGATCCCCAGGTTGGGAAGTCTGTTGTGGGTCCTAAAACTTTCTTAACAGTGCAAGAATTTCTTTGGTATAATTATTCTGTAGTTTGTGCGTCTTCTGCTCAGTGGTTCTATGGTGGCACTAATGGCAACCTCCTCCAAGAGGATTTATGCCACATTCTGTGTGTCCCAGGTCTGCTGCAGCCAGAGCCCCTGGCCCTGCAGCAGGCCACTGTTGACCTGTGCCTCTGCAGGAAACACTCAAACACTCAAAGGCAAGTCTAGCTCAGTTGCTGTGGGGTCTCTGGGTCTTGCTGCACACAAGGTTTTGCTTGAGCCCTCCGAAACCATACTTCACTCAATATGACAATTCTCAGCTTGGCTTTGCCATGCAACTCAGCATGGAAGCCAACAGCCCATGATTTTGAATCCACCACGTGGGGGAATTTGACTCAGCATAGGCACTGCCCAGGACTCCTTGTGAGTTTGGGGGCTACAGGAACCCACTCACCACTAGTGGACTGTGAGTCATTGTAGAAAGGGTACACGTTGACCCAAACATGTAAGCCAGGGAGTCAGACACTCCAAACACTGACAGATGGGGTCCAAGTCTCAAATGTTCCATACCAGCTGTGTGACCGTGGGTAAGTCATTCTGATCCTCAATGTCCTTATCTGTAAAGTGGGATGAATAATGGTACTTTCCATGGTAGGCAGAATAATGACCCCCAAAGAAGTATATATCATTATCTCCAAAACCTGAGACTGTGTGTCTTTATGTAGCCAAAGGGTCTTTACAGGTGTGATTAAATTAAACATCCTGAGTTAGAGATTCTCCTGGATTATGGGCATAGGGTGGGCCCAATTAATCACAAGAGTGTTTATAAGAGGGAGATAGGGGGACTTTCATGGTGGTCCAGTGGTTGAGATCCCATGCTTTTACTTCAGGGAGCACAGGTTCGATTCTTCTTCAGGGAACTAAGACTCCCACATGTCACAGTGTGGCCAGAAGAATTAATTTTTTTAAAAAAAGGAAGATAAGATCAGAACAAGGCAAGAAGATGTGAGGATGAAGCAAAGGTTAGACAGAGAGATTTGAAGGTGCTATGGGAGGAAGGGACCACAGACCAAGGACTATGGGCGTCTCTAGAAGCCAGAAAAGGTGAGGAACTGGATTCTCTCCTAGAGCCTTGGAAGGAGCAGAAGGAAACAAGTCTTCCCACACCTTGGTTTTAACTCCAGATGACCCATTTCCTCCAGAATTGTAAGATAAATAAATCTGTGTTGTTTGCGTGCTAAGTCGCTTCAGTCATGTCCAACTCTTTGAGACTCTATGGACCATGGCCTTCCAGGCTCCTCTGTCCACGGGATTCTCCAGGCAAGAATACTGGAGTGGGTTGCCATGCCCTCCTCCAGGGGATCTTCCTGCCTCTCCTGCATTGGCAAGCAGGATCTTTACCAGCAGCGCCAGCTTTGTGTTGCTTGGGGGTGGCGGGTCACTAAATTTGTGGTAACCAGTTACAGCAGTTATAGGAAACAAATACACTTTCTCACAGGACCGTTGTAAAGATTCATGAACAACATACAGTGCCTGGCACCAGGTGAGCTGCCTCTGTTAGCAGGCACACAGCAGGGACCCCCAGGCTTTCCTGGAGCCATTAGCAGGGATGCAGCCTTGGCAGGTGATGACTGCCACCTTCACCCTGCGCTAGGAACACTAAAGGTTTCTGGGATCCCTGTTCATCAGTAAATGATGACCACTCCCAAGCACTCCAGATGACTCTGAGGTCAGACAAACTTGGGGGAAGAGGGTCCCCAAAGCTAAGATTTGGGATCACTGGTGAAGCACAAAGGGAATGCTAGACAGAGGATTCAAGCCACATCAGGCATTTCCTTTAGCTAAGAAATAAACCTCTATATCTCCACAGTAACATCACAAAGATATGCTGTTTTAGGAGCAAGGAGGCAAGAATATAAAATGGACATTGTGCAGCTGGAGTTTCAGGTTAATGCAAACTGGAATGGACTTGCTAACAGAGACGACGGCTTCTGGGCTGCAGAGTTCTCGCTCTGACAGTGATCTCGCGAGGCTCCAGGATTTCCAGACCTGGCCCCAGGCCAGGGCATAATGTATTATAACTATATAGTAAGTTATTCAAATTATGATCATTTCAGGAACCTTTTTTATGAGAAAATAAATTTTAAATAATAGCATTTTAAACTTTTTATGGTTACATTTGTCATGTGACCCAGGACAAGGTATATTTTTGCACCAAAATGGGACACATTAATTATCTCCAAAGTAACACTCAGTAACAACTTAGCAAGACGAAAGGACAGGCTGAACCAGACAGTCATTCTTTCCACCTGAGACACACACACACACACACACACACACACACACACACACACACGTGAGGGACAAAGGTAGGATAGTTTGGCCCATGGGTTGAAGACAGGTCCCTGAGGAGCAGAAGAAGACTGCAAACAGGGTGGTGGATTTAACTCAGGCAAATGAAGTAATCCATGTGAAATGGGATAAATTAGGAGTTTGAGGATGAACTTACACACAAGACTGATAATCAACAAGGACCTACTGGGACTTCCCTGGTAGTCCAGTGGTTAAGAATCCAGCTGCAGGAGACACAGATTCCATCCCTGGTCCCACATGACATGGGACAACTGGGCCGGGGCCCTGCAACTACTGAGCCTAAGCTCTAGAGCCTGTGCTTTGCAGAAAGAGAAGCCATCACAATGAGAAGCCCCTGGGCATGGCAATTAGAGAGGGGCCCCCACTCTCTGCAACTTGAGAAAGCCCACAAGCAGCAACGAAGACCCAGTGCCGCCAAAAATAAATAAAATTTTTTAAAAAGCAAGGACCTACTGTATGGCATAGGCTTCCCTAGTGGCTCAGTGGTAAAGAACTAGCCTATCAATGTGGAAGACACAAGTTCGATCCTTGGATCAGGAAGATACCCCAGAAAAGGAAATGACAATCCACTCCAGTATTCTTGCCTGGGAAATCCCATGGATAGAAGAGCCTGGAGGGATACAGCCCATGGGGTCTGCAAAAGAGTTGGACATGACTTAGAAACTAAACAACTGTGTAGCACAGGGAACTCTACTCTGCAACAATTCTGTAATAATATACATGGGAAAAGTATCTGAAAAAGAAAAATATGTATATATGTGTAACTGAATCACTTTGCTGTACGCCTGAAATTAACACAATANCTGCAAAAGAGTTGGACATGACTTAGAAACTAAACAACTGTGTAGCACAGGGAACTCTACTCTGTAACAATTCTGTAATAATATACATGGGAAAAGTATCTGAAAAAGAAAAATATGTATATATGTGTAACTGAATCACTTTGCTGTATGCCTGAAATTAACACAATAGTCCAATATAAAATAAAAATTAAATAAAAAACAAGGTAATCTGTATGTGTGTGTGTGTGTGTGTGTGTGTGTGTGTATAAAGCAGCTGCAAATTACAAACACACAACTCAAACTGGCTTACACAGTAAGGAAATGTATTGGATCATGTGACTGGCAGTCAAGAGAGAGGGTGGACTTCAGGACCTACATGGGCCATGGTCTCTGGATGTTTCCCTGGCCTGCCTTGGGTTCTGTTCACTTGGGCAGTGATGACATCCTCCAGGCAGAAGCAAGGATGGCTGCATAAGCTTTGGACCTCCCCACTGTGCAACACAATGTCCCAAAGAAGAGAAACCTCCTTCCTCCATGGCTCTCCCTTGAGAACAAGGACCTTTCTAGCCCAGCAGTGCTCTGCTTATCTCCCCTGTGAAATATCAGTCTGACTGATAAGCCCATCCCCGGACCAGTCCCTGCATGGAGGAATGTTGTGTGTTGGCCCACACAAAGCTGGGGTCCTTTGATCCAGACCTGGCAAGAGCCAGAGAAGTGAAATTACCTCAGTTGACTTCAGCAGCCCTTTCCTGGTCCAACTGAGGTCCAGCCCCTGCACACATGGCTACTCCACAGTACAGTGTTACAGAGACTGCGCCTACACCCCTTGGTGACAGCTGCCATGGGCAGCCATGTTTTCTAGCACCCTGCATTGACCTCCAGCTACATCTGATTGGACCATGGGTATTCTGATCTGGGGACCTCCAATCCACTGGCCGTACAAAGCAGAGAAAGATGAATTGGGCCAGACTGTTGCTCTGAGCATTTGAAGAAGAAATTATAAGACTGGTCCACCAACAGATGAATCGATAAAGATGGTGTGGTACATACAGATGATGGAATACTACTCAGTAATACAACAGGACAAAATAATACCGTTTGCAGCAACATGAATGGAACTAGAGATCATCGTACCAAGTGAAGTAAGTCAGAAAGAGAAAGACAAATGCTATATGATATGATTTACATGTGGAATCTAAAATATGACACAAATGAACTTATCTACAAAACAGAAACAAATTCACAGACATAGAGAACAGACTTGTTGCCAAGGAGGAGGCAGGTGGGGGAGAGATGGATTGGGAGTTTGGGATTAGCAGATGCAGATCAGTATATATAGAATGGATAGACAGCAAGGTCGTACTGCATAGCACAGGGAACTATGTTCAATACACTGTGATAAACCATAATGGAAGAGAATATGAAAAAGAATATATATATATAAGTGAATCACTTTCCTTTACAGCAGAAATTAACACAGCATTGTGAATCAACTACATTTTAATATTAAAAAAAAAAAAGAAGAAGCTACAGGGCTGAGAGAAGAAGGCAGTCAGTATGCAAAGTTGATGTTTAAACATTAGCAATGTAGAAAGAAGTCAGAGAGGCCACAGGGGGTCTTGTGCACCTGAAGTCATGAGGAAGAAGAAAGTGTGGACAAGCTTAAGCACTGGAGGACAGAAAACATGTTGAGTAAAGAGTGAGAAGCAGGCAAGGAGAGCAGAGAGGCTTTGAGAAGCTGACTTGTGTTAATAGCGGTAGCCAGAATAAAATGTACAAACTTCTCCTGTGAGCAATTTGATCACCAGGGCAGCCCTGAATCAGAACAGCCCTCTAGCTGCTGGAATTTCTGAGTCTGCACACCCAGCGTTTTCTGGACTCCTTACCCGCGCCTAGCCCTTCCCTTCCTTTCCCACCACCGTTCTTTGAGTGTTTCTGTGTTTTTTCACAACCAGAGGAGACTGTCTCAAGCAGGGATCTTAGATTTCTAACTGCACTTGTCAGCTGAGTGAGAGATGAGGAATACAAGAAAATAGCCATTCATTCATTCATCCATTCATTCATTCATACTGAGAACCTTGTACCCCATACTCCTTTGGGGATATTAACAATGGGCTTCCTTGGTGGCTCAGACGTAAAGATTCTGCCTGCAATGCAGGAGACCCGGGTTCGATCCCTGAGTTGGAAAGATTCCCTGGAGAAGGAAATAGCTACCCATTCCACTATTCTTGCCTGGAGAATTCCGAGGGCAGAGTAGCCTGGAGGGCTACAGTCCACGGGGTCGCAAAGAGTCGGACATGACTGAGCAACTAACACACACACACTCAGGAACATGACAGCCAGGTTGGGGGAAGGGAGAAGACAGACAGGTAAACAAATAATTAGGCTGTGCTGTGATGAGCATGATCAAGAGGGGAAGGCAGTGATGGGAACGGCCCCCCAGACTCAGCCACCTCAGAGGGAAGCGCCTCTGAAGCTTAAACCACATTCGAAACGTTCGCTCCGAGGGAAGACGAGAGCCAAGTGTCTGATAATAAACAAGCATATGGCGGACTCATTTCCCTCCTCCTCCCCACTGTTTCCCTGTATCTGTAATTCTTCCACTCGCATGAAAAAAGAATTAAAAACAAACAAACAAGGTTGATTCTGAGAGCTTTGCGCAGGTTGGCTCCGACAATGAACTGAAGTCCACAAAAGTACAGCTCCTGGTTACTAAGAACTGTGATAACCAAAGCATATCCATGGTAACTGATCAGAAACATAGGAAATCTATGGCCTAGGAATCACTGATGAAGCAGAGTAATCAGAGTAGATGATACTGACTTATGAATCCAGTTATGAAATTTTATGAGAAAAGGAATAATACCTTCAGAGAGAAGAGGGGGTTCACATATCAACAAACATCCATCTGCGTCAGAGTAAATAACCTCACCTTGATTCCAAGGGAATTGTCCATTTCTCTGAAGAAATGCAGGGATTTGAGACTCAAAAGCTGTGTGTTTGTTGGTGAGGTGGGGTTTCAGGGGAGCAGAGAATGAGGGCAAATGTGTATATTTCTCCAGGGAGTACCTAACCACTCTTTCATGACTGATCTCGTGGTCATTCAATAAATCCACTGCAAATTCACAGCCTGATGTTTCATACTGAAAGGCTACTTTAAGAAAGCACTAAGTCCTACGGGTGGGAAATCTGGCCAGGTCTCTGGAGCAAAAAGGCCCAAGGACCCTGTTGCTCAACCATCCTATATATACTAGTTTGCATCTGCTTATCCAAAGCTCCCAACAAGGTCCTACTGTAAGTGGTGATAATTCAGTCGCAAAGTCATGTCTGACTCTTATGACCCCATGGACAGTAGCCTGCCAAGCTCCTCTGTCCATGGGATTTCCCAGGCAAGAGTACTGGAGTGTGTTGCCATTTCCTTTTCCAGGAAATCTTCTTGACCCAGGGACTGAACCCTCAGACCTGAGTCTCCGGGATTGCAGGTAGATTTTTTACTCCTGAGCCACCACTGAAGCCCATCCTACTGTATAGCACAGGGAATTATATTCAGTGTCCTGTGATACACCCGAATGGAAAAGAATATGAAAAAGAATGCATGTGTATGTGTGTGTGTATATACATATATGCATATGTGTATATATATATATATATATATTTATATATATATATAAATAATCACTTTGCTGAGTAGAAATTAACATGTTATAAATCAACTATAGTTCAATAAAAAAATTTTAAGAAAGCAAAAAAAAAAAAAACCTCCAAGGAAATTTGGTCTAAACTTTGGAGAAGGACCTTAGCTTAATGCTCAGAGAGAAATAATTACAGCCCACCCCCTCCCTGCCTCATTGGGACCTCACTAACATACAAGATGTGCCATTAAACTTCTGAAACAAACAGCACTGCATAAATCATAAAGACTGAAATTTAATTTTTATATTACAGTGGAGACAAGCAAGCCTGAGAAGAAAGCCCTAAGGTCAGCCAAGGGGAACAGAAATTGATTTCTTCATGAAGTCATCGTGCTGCAAACCCCTGGCCAGAGGTGACCTGGCCAGTGTCCACATCTGTATCAGAGAATCCAAACTGCCCTCCTCTCATACTCAGAAATCAGATTAATAACATGGCAAGCGATGATTGCATTAACGGTGTCACAGCTGCCTGTCTGATGAATTGCAACGGGCAGAAGTGTATATGGAAGCTACATTTTCAGAGTCAATGAGTTTTGATAATTGAGTTTATCTCTCACAATGAGTACAGTTCTAGGAAATCTAGATAAAAAGCGTTACGGGCTTTGTTTGCTTAAGTGTTTCCTGAGCAGGACCATTAGCTTCCTACAACTTTTTTGGACATTTTGTTGTCATTCCATCCTGGGTAGGGTTTTCAGCGAAGATCTCAAGCATCATTTTCACCCCCCCGCCAGAACAGTTTCTGAATAATGTATGGAAGGACAAGAGAATCACACAGGACAAAGTCCAGAGTTCTGGTCAGTGGATGCCAAGGGAAGCCTGACCTCCATGGCTTTGTTGTCATCCCCCATGACGCAGGGAAGCCCCCAAGAGAGGGTCCTGGGGGCACAGTTTGAAAACTGCTGCACGATCCACAGTAAACCTCCACGCCTCTTTCCTGGTTAATAAAGTGTCACTGAAGCTTCAGGGAAGGGCTGGACTTGGCTTGGCCCTGGTGTGGGTCTGTACAACTAGAGAGGGAGGTGAGCTCTGCCTGGGAAGACAGTGTGCTAAGGCGAAGGGGGAGGGGTGGGAGGGAGTCTGGGATGGGAGGAGCCTAGGAGCCGAAGGGGAACCGGAGGACAGAGATGGGACAGGAAGAAGAGAGACTGGAAAGTGGGGTGGGACAAGGACACAGCGGGTCTCGAACATCAAGTTAAGAAATTTGACCTTTGTCTTCTCCTTTGTCTTCTGACTGATTGTATCTCTGCCAGGACAAAGAGTCACATACTGGGGGCCTGTAGTACAGAAACTTTTCTTTAAGATTTTCTTTGTCTGTGGACTGTGGTTATTTTATCTTTGATTGTGCTGGGTCTTCGTTGTTGCACGTGGACTTTCCCTGGTTGCGGCAAGCTGGGGTCACTCCTCGTTGCGGTGCACGGGCTTCTCGTTGCGGTGCCTTCTCTTACTGTGGAGCACAGGCTCTAGGCACATGGGCTTCAGTAGTTGTCAAGCAGGGGCTTAGTTGCTCTGAGGCCTGAAGGATCTTTCCTGACTGGGGATCAAACTCATGTCCCCTATACTGGTAGGTGGATTCTTATCCACTGTAACACGAGGGAAGTCCTATGTGGACCATTTAGAAAGATGTCATTGAATTTGTTACAATATTGCTTCTGTTTTGTGGTTTGGGGTTTTTGGCCATGAGGCATGTAGGGTTTTAGCTTTCCGACCAGGGATCGAACCTGCACCCCCTGCATTGGAAGGTGGTCTTAATAAACCACTGGACTGTCAAGAAAATCTCTAAATCACATTTCTAGAAGCTAGAAGTTCAAGATCAGGATGTAGGCAGGTTGCTTTCTTCTGAAGCCTCTCTCCCTGGCTAATAGACAGCCATCTTCTCTCTGGGTCTTCACATGGTCTTCCCTCTGTATGTGTGTCCTAATCTCCTTGTCTTAGGGACACAAATCATATCAGATTAAGGTGTACCCAAGTGACCTCTTTTTAGATTAATTACTTCTTTGAAGACCCAGTTTAAATGCATTCATATTCTTAGGTACCAGGAGTGAAGACTTCACCAAACAAATTTGAAAGGGATATCTTTCAGCCCATAACAATGAGATTTATATTTATATCATACATAGATAAATACATATTTTTAGACTTTAAAAAAATTCATCTGGCAATAGGGCAAAATAAATTGGTTGGCTCCAGGCATAGTGCAAAAGTGGAGAGAGTGAGAAAAGAGAAAAGCCTGAAGACATGGCCCACTGCAGAGCTGTAAAATAGTGTACACGCAGTAAGCAAGGAATAAGAAGCAACTGTAACCATGGGAGTTCTGTGTGTGGCCAGGGGCTTGTGGAGGGATCACACCTCAAGGGGTGGATTTCAGATAGGAGAGCGGAGGGAGTGAAAAAGTGAAAGTGTTAGTAGCTCAATCATGTCCGACTCTTTGCAACCCCGTGTACTATAGCCCACTAGGCTGCTCTGTCCGTGGGATTCTCCGGGCAAGAACACTGGACATTGCCATTCCCTTCACCAGGGGATCTTCCCAACCCAAGGATCGAACCCGGGTCTCCTAAAATTTAGGCAGATTCTTTACAATCTGAGTTGAAGGAGTGTCTGCGTTTAAAAAGAGGTGAAGAAAGAACCCAGCTTTGCAGCTGGAACCAGCGTTTGCAGACCTCCATCTGTAAAGTCTGGACAAGATTGCACTACTGGGGACTTCTGGGCCAAATTCACTANAGATTCTTTACAATCTGAGCTGAAGGAGTGTCTGCATTTAAAAAGAGGTGAAGAAAGAACCCAGCTTTGCAGCTGGAACCAGCGTTTGCAGACCTCCATCTGTAGTCTGGACAAGATTGCACTACTGGGGACTTCTGGGCCAAATTCAATAGGTTAGGATGTGCTGCTCAGAGCATGATATTTAAATGTGAAGGGCTGGGGACTTCCCTGGTGGTCCAGTGGCTAAGACTCTCATTCAAAATGCAGAGGGCCCAGGTTTGATCCCTGCTCAGGGAACTAGATCCCACATGCTGCAACTAAAACCCAGCACAGCCAAGAAAGTAAAAAATAATAATAATAATAAATTAAATATGAAGGACTTTGCCTTCATATCTTAACTGATCCTGAAGAGATGCCCAGATTCGATGCTGAAAGAGCACTTGCTTCCTTCGATGACTTGGGGTTTTGCATTTTTATCCTGTTGGAATACACTAGACAACCTCTCAGGGTCCTTAAATCCCAATTAGGCAAACAGCAGCCCCCAGTGGAGCATGGGGGAGGGGTGCCTCCCATCTGAGCAAGTCACACAGTTGCTAGTACCCCCACCCTGTGTGTGTTTCAATGGGACTGATTTTTCAGAAAGAATTTTTAGACAAGCTCAAATAACAATCTCAAAAAGCCAGACTCCAGAGAACAATGAGAAAATGTAGAAAAGCCAAATATAAAAATACCGGCACATGCAGAAGAAAAGAAAAATCAATTCACTTCCACAGATTACAACTGGTAATTCCCAGAGGGACGGGTAGATTTTTGGAAGAGAAAAAGAGATTATATTTTATGGGAAGAGATACAATAACCATTCTCTTCCCATAAAGCAACTGATGGAAGATTGTCTCTGCTCCATGGCTACACTGCACATTTTCGGGATAATACTAACAGGAAATCAATAGGATGTTTTCTATGTGAAAAGACATTATCTCTCTGGAATCCCAGCATGGCTAATCGGGCTACAGAAGATCTTCATGAAAACTTGCCACTCACCATTCCTCTTGGTCCTGGGACAGTAAGCAGCCCTTAAATCAAGACCTTTGTTTATTTAGAAATTATTCCCATTTTTTAAAAGAATTAATCATATAGAAAGCTTAACCCTTCATTAGCACCAACAGAGCTTCAGAAAACGCCCCATGACAAGTGTCTCCACGGTGGGCCAGTGCCCTTCAGAAAGTCCCTCCCACCCATGGGTAAAAAGCCATAACTTTAGCCACCAGAAGTTTCATCAGGACATGATGTGGCAGCTGGGCTTCTCTGGTGGCTCAGTGGTAAAGAATCTGCCTCCAGTGCAGAAGAAGTGGATTCGATCCCTGGGTCCAGAAGATCTCCTGGAGAAGAAAACAGCAACCCACTCCAGTATACTTAAGGCTTCCCTCATAGCTCAGCTGGTAAAGAATCCACCTGCAATGCAGGAGTCCCAGTTTGATGTCTGGGTCAGGAAGATCCACTGGAGAAGGGATAGGCTACCCACTCCAAAATTCTTGGGCTTCCCTAGTAGCTTAGCTGGTAAAGAATCTGAAACCTGGGTTTGATCCCTGGGTTGGGAGGATCCCTTGGAGAAGGGAAAGGCTACCCACTCCAGTTTTCTGGCCTGGAGAATTCCATGAACTATATAGTCCATGGGGTCATGACTGAGCAGCTATCACTTTCACTTTCTTTCCAGTATCCTTGCCTGGAGAATCCCATGGACAGAGAGGAGCCTGTCAGGCTACAGTCCATGGGGTCGCAGAGTCAGACACGACTGAGCAACAAACAACAATGTGGCAGCTAAGACAAGCTCAGTGGGACTTATGGGACCTCCTTGTTTTTACACCCACGGGTCTGACAGAGAACCAAAGTTAATATTAGCCAAAAAAAAAAAAAGTTTTGTGCTGGGGTAATTTTCCCGAGAAAGGCTTTGGTGGCTGGTGGATTTGAACTCATATTATACATGTGCCCTTGGTCAGGTGACCCATAAGTATGCAAGAGACTGGACATCTTGTCTCTCCTTCCTCAGTAGGATGTCAGTTCCATCCTGGCAGTCTCTCATTCTTCCAAGAAACTAATTTGATTGTCCCACTCAGATCAGGTTTGGGGTTAGCACTGGGTCTGCCCTTGTAGTAGTTTCCTAGGGCTACCTTAACACAATACCAAAAACAGGATGTCTTAAGACAACAAGGGATTTCCCCAGTGGCCCAGTGGTTAAGAATCTGCCTTCCAATGCAAGGGACTCGAGTTTGATCCTGGTTGGGGAACTAAGATCCCACACGCCCAGAGCATCTAAGCTTGCATGCTTAGACGCATGCAGCTAGAGAAGCCTATGCCACAAGGAAGAGTCAATATAGCCCAAAAAAACAACAGTAATAATAATAAAACAACAGAAGTTTGGGTGGAGGCTAGAACTCCGAAATCAAGGTGTTGGCAGGGCCATGCCCTCCCTAAGGGCTCCCAAGGAGAATCCTTCCTGGCTTCATCCACCTTCGGAGGCTTCCAGCAATCACTGGCGTTCCACATTTCCAGAGACGAGCATATTGTAAGATGCTAGGCTTTAGGACTTTAACATGTCTTTTTTTTAGAAGACACGATTTAAGCTGTAACAACCCTCAAGGAACTGACCTCTTACTAAGTACGGACTAGATAACTCCCAACATGGTTAGGTTGCATCAGGGTTTCTCAACCTTGGCATATATGACATTTTGTCCGGACAATTCTTCACTGTGGGGAGCCGTCCTGGGCACTGGAGGAGGTTTAGCAGGATCTCTTGCCCCTGCCAATTAGAGATTCCAGAACACTCCTCCACCCTTGTGACAGGCTGTCTTTAGATATTGCCAAAAAGACCCCTGACTGGGCACAATTACCCCTGGTTGAGAATCACTGGCTTAAATGGAATGAAAGTCGAGCTTATAAAGGTGCCACGTGTTGGATCCCTGGGTCAGGAAGATTCCCCTGGAGGAGGAAATTGAAACTCGCTCCAGTATTCTTGCCTGGAAAATCCCCACAGAGGAGTCTGGTGAGCAACAGTCCACGGGGTTGCAAAGAGTTGGATATGACCAAGCAACTGAGCATGCAGAGTAAGTTGGATGCCTATAAAGAGGTTAGGTTAGACATGCATCAGTCAAAGTTCCCTAAAAGATATGAATCCTAAGCAGCTCCCTAAACATGTGGATTTTCTTTCATTTATTCAACGATTATTTATTGAGCGCCAACTATATGTCAGGTACTGGGCTGATCTGAGCACTGGGAGAAAAGCAGACATCCACACTGATTTGAAGCCTCTGACTTAAACATCACGTGTTTCAGGGGATTCCCTGGCAGTCCAGTGGTTAGGACGCCATGCTTCTACTGCAGGGCACATGGGTTTGATCCCTGGTCAGGAAACTAAGTTTCTGCAAGCCACATAGCTTGACCAAAAACAAGCAAGCAAACAAACAAAACACATCATCTATTTCAGTGAGGAAAACCAAAAATATGAGGTAAATAAAATAGATACAGTTGGCCCTCCAGCAACACAATTTCAAACTGCATGGGTCCCCTTACATGTAGATTTTTTTAATAGTACAGTCCTACCGGAGTCCCAGTAGGCTAAATCTGCAGAATCCCAAGTGGGGATACAGAGAAACCATGTGTATTAGAAGGCCAACCATAAGTCACACGTGGATTTTGACTGTGAGGAGGATTGGCACCCCGAACCTCCAAGTTCTTCAAGGGTCAAGCATAGTATGGTAAATAATGCTACATGTCAATGCAAAAAAAAACTAAAGCTGGCAAGGAAGGTAGGAAGTGTTGGGAGGATGCTGAAATTTTTCCAGAGTGGCCTAGGAAGGGCTCCCTGAAATGTGGATGCAAGTCTTAGAAATGGGAGCAAGCCAGGGAAATTTGGGCAGAGGTCCTGTAGGCAGAGGAGAGGGCAGGGGCCAAGGCCCTGAGGCAGAGATATTCCCAAGGTGTCTGGACATCAGGAGGCCTGTGGAACAGAGAGAGTAGTAGGAAGGGAAGTCAGGGTGGTAACCTCAGGGTATAGACGATACAGGGTTTGTAGTCCGAGTAAAGGCATGCCATCACTCCGAATGATGTGAAAAGCCAGTGGAGATATGTTCGGAGGGATGAACGTGGACCAGTGTGTTGGGTGGTGTGAGACGTGGTGAGATTCTAAATGCATGTATTTGAAGGAATTGCCAAGAAGACTTACTGATGTGCTGAACGGAGAATCAGTCTTTGACTAATGGAAAAACAGTATTAATTGAGATTGGGAGGGTGGCTTCTCTGGTGGCTCAGTGGTAAAGAATTTGCCAGCCAATGCAGGAGACATGGGTTCCGTNGAAGGAATTGCCAAGAAGACTTACTGATGTGCTGAACGGAGAATCAGTCTTTGACTAATGGAAAAACAGTATTAATTGAGATTGGGAGGGTGGCTTCTCTGGTGGCTCAGTGGTAAAGAATTTGCCAGCCAATGCAGGAGACATGGGTTCCGTCCCTGATCCAGGAAGATTCCACGTGCCTCAGAGCAACTAAGCCCATGTGCTACAACTACTGAGCCTGTGCTCTAGAGCCCGTGTGCTCCACAATAAGAGAAGCCACAGCAGTGAGAAGCCCGTGCACCTCAACTACAGAGTAGACCCCTCTTGCCACAACTAGAGAAAAGCCTGTCCAGCAACAAAGACCCAGCACAGCCAAAAATAATAAATAAATAAAATTTTCAAAAAAAATTTTTAATGTGCTAATCTGAAGTTTCTTTATTAAAAAAAAAAAATGAGATGGGAAATCTGAAGGAGTGTGTTTGGAGGGATTATCAGAGGATTAAGGTTTTTTAATGTAGTAAATATAAATAACAAAATTTACCACTTTAACTGTTTTAAAGTATACAGTTCTGTGCCATTTAATTCAGTCATTGTTGTACAACCATCACCACCATCCATCTCTGGCACTCTTATAGCTTCTCCAGCTGATACTCTGTACCTGTTACCCAACCACCTTCTCCCCAGCTCCCAGCAATCACCATTCTATTGATACTTTGTCTCTATGAATTGGACTAGTCTAGAATCTCATGTAAGAGGAATCATATAGTATCTGTCCTTTTGTGACTGGCTTGAGAAAGCAATGGCACCCCACTCTAGTACTCTTGCCTGGAAAATCCCATGGACGGAGGAGCCTGGTAGGCTGTAGTCCATGGGGTAGCAAAGAGTCGGACACGACTGAGCAACTTCACTTTCACTTTTCACTTTCATGCATTGGAGAAGGAAATGGCAACCCATTCCAGTGTTCTTGCCTGGAGAATCCCAGGGACAGGGGAGCGAGCCTGGTGGGCTGTCATCTATGGGGTCGCACAGAGTTGGACACGACTGAAGCGACTTAGCATGTATTTCACCTAGTATAATGTCATCAAGCCTCAGTCACATTGAAGCATGTCAACATTCCCTTCCTTTTTAAAGCTGAATAATATTCCAAGTGTGAGTAGGTAACACATTTTAATTCTCCATTCATCCATTGATGGACACTTGGGTTGCCTCCACTCGTTGGTTACTGCAAGTAACACTGCTATGAACTTGGGTGGACAAGTATCTGTTTGAGTTCCTGTTGTCAGTTCTGGATGTATATTTAGGAGTAGAGTTACTGAATCATATGGTAATTCTGCTTAAGTTTTCAAAGAACTGTCCTGCCATTTCCCAATGCAGCTGCACCATTTTACNCTGCAAGTAACACTGCTATGAACTTGGGTGGACAAGTATCTGTTTGAGTTCCTGTTGTCAGTTCTGGATGTATATTTAGGAGTAGAGTTACTGAATCATATGGTAATTCTGCTTAAGTTTTCAAAGAACTGTCCTGCCATTTCCCAATGCAGCTGCACCATTTTACATCCCTATATGCAGTGCACAAGGGTTCCAATTTCTCCACATCTTCAGTTTGGATTTTAGCAGAAAGGTCGGACCAGCTACAGCAATTTGGGAATCAAAGCTTACCGATGGAGTTTACTTATTTATTAATATTTATTCATTTATTTTGGAGAAGGCAATGGCACCCCACTCCACTACTCTTGCCTGGAAAATCCCATGGATGGAGGAGCCTGGTAGGCTGCAGTACATGGGATCGCGAAGAGTCGGACACAACTGAGCGACTTCACTTTTACTTTTCACTTTCATGCACTGGAGAAGGAAATGGCAACCCACTCCAGTGTTCTTGCCTGGAGAATTCCAGGGACAGGGGAGCCTGGTGGGCTGCCGTCTATGGGGTCGCACAGAGTTGGACATGACTGAAGCGACTTAGCAGCATTCATTTATTTGGCTGTGCCAGGTCTTAGTTGCAGCATATGGGATCTAACTCCCTGTCAAGGGATCGAACTGGTGCCCCTTGCATTGAGAGTTCAGAGTCTTAGCCACTGGACCACCAGGGAAGTCCCCTACAAATGATATTTAAAGTCATGACACTGGCTGAAATCATCTAGGTCTCTGTCATTCAACAGAGTAGCCTCAGGCCACATATGGTCATTTACCTTTATATTATTTAAAATTAAATAAAACTTTAATTCCTTAGCCACATTTCAGGTACTCTCTAAACACATGTGATTAGTGGCTATTGTATTGGGCAGCACAGATCCAGAACAATCCCATCATGACATAAAACTCCACTGGACAGCACTGGTTAGGAATACAGGATATAAAAAAGAAGATTTGACTTCCCTGATGGTCCAGTGGCTAAGATTCTGTGTTCCCAATGCAGGGGGCCAGGATTCAAGCCCTGGTTGGGGAGCTAGATTCCACATGCCACAACTAACAGTTCAAATGCCACAACTAAAAATCCTGCATGCCACAACTGAGGCCCAGCACAGACATATACATTAAAAAAAGAAAAAAGAAGAAGCAGAGGTCCATGCCTGGAGTCAGAGGGCACTTTAACACTGAGATCTATGGCAGAGCTGAGTACAGTCTGCCTAGAGCTGTTACCCTCTTTGCCAGGGACAGTTCCAGCTGTGCTTATGGTCCTAGGATAATTAATAGTGGCTCCTTCCACTCTGAAAAGTGCTCCAGTGTGGGTGATAATATGGTCACCCCACCTACACCCCACCTACACCCCATCTACCCTGAAGTAAGAGTTACCAGGCGGCATCTCCCGTGAAGGGAATATGCAGAGCTGCAGTGACTCAGAATCCTCACCCAGGCTGCCCCACCAGACACTCAGCTCATTACTGGGAGCCATTTAGAGGATTGGTTACGGTCTGCTTCTCCCTATGACTAAACCATCCTGGAGAAATCTGTGCATGTCCGAGGCTGTGCCTTTGGGACCAGCTGGAAGCAGGTGTGAACTCCAGGCCCCTGTGCTAAGGGTCACAAGGACAAGCATATAGCCTTGTGTCCCCTTGTTTCTTTCACTCACTGGTTCTGATGCCCTGACAAAGGATGAGTTTAGACTTGTAAAGGCTCTGCCTCTGACATCTCCTGCTAGAATGTTCCTCTCTCCCATAGCCTACCCTGGGGCCACCATCTGCTTATTTACAGCAAATCTCACTTCACTTGTTGACATTTACATGCACATCCCAAAACTAAAAGAAAGCCTGAAGAATGAGGGATGAGAAGATCTGGGGTGTTCCCAGGCCACTCCATGCCCTTCACTGGGGGGGCTGGAATATGGTAGACAAGCAGGAAGTTAAGGGCATGCATTCCAAAATCCCCTCTGACACCTTTACCATGAGTGAAACCCCGTGGCAGGCAAAAACAATAGCCCTTGTTTAATTCTGAAGTTTATATGCACGTTGGCATGGTTCTAGCTCAACCTCTCATTTCCATGGAAACCGTGTATGAGGCTACAAAAAGAGGATTCTGACCAGAGTGAGAAACGAGTAGTAGCGATGAAACTTGCTTTCACATAAGCTTCTGGTCAAGGGAAAGACAGGAGAAAACCAAGAGGAGCTGCAGGTACCTAAAGCTATTGTTAGGGAGAGTGATGCTCTCAGGACACCCAGAATGAGAACTCGCTGCCCAAGCAGAGCCTGCTGACCCCTGAGCTGATTCTGATCATCGAGGTGGCTGGGTGGCTCATCCAAAATGGCTTTTATTTTTTAAATTTATTTATTTACTTTTGGCTGCACTAGGTCTTTGTGGCTATGCACAGGCTTTCTCTAGCTGTCATGCGTGGGCTTCTCATTGCCGTGAATTCTCTTGTTGAAGAGCACGTGCTCCAGGGTTTGAGGGCTCAGGAGTTGTGGCGCACGGGCTTATGTTGCTCCTCCGCATGTGGAATCATCCTGGGCCATGGCTCGAACCCCTGGCCCCTGAAGTGGCAGGTGGACTCCCATCCCCTGTACCATTGGGGAAGTCCAAATGGCTCTCCGCTATAAGGAGAGGGATGGGATGGGAGAGTAGAAGTGACCCGTGGTGTCAGTTTCCTGTGACTGCTGTATAAAGTGCCACAAACTGGAGAACTTAAAAAGCAGATATGTGGGGCTACCCTGGTGGCCCAGTCAGTGGTAAAGAACCCACCTGACAATGCAGGAAACACTAGTTTGATCGCTGATTTGGGAAGATCCCACATGGCACAGAGCAACTAAGGCCATGTGCCACAACTACCAAGCCTACGGCACCAGTCCAGAAACCACAACTGCGGAAGTCCACATGCTCTAGAGCCCGCGCTCCATGACAGGAGAAAGGGAGGGGAAGTCACTCAGTCGTGTCCGACTCTTGGCGACTGCATGGACTGCAGCCCACCAGGCTCCTCCGTCCATGGGACCTTCCAGGCAAGAGTACTGGAGTGGGTTGCCATTGCCTTCTCCAATGACAAGAGAAGCCTCCGCAATGAGAAGCCCGCGCACCGCATTTAGAGAGTAGCCCCCAGATGCCGCAACTAGAGAAAAGCCCACGCAGCAGTGAAGACCCAGCGCAGCCAAAAATAAACAAATTAAGAAAAAAAAAAAGCAGACATCTATTCTTTCACAGTCTGCAAGCCAGAAGCCTGAAATTGGAGCGTCAGCAGAACCACACTTTTTCTGAAGGCCTAGGGCAGGATCCTTCCTGGTCCCTGCTGACTTCTGGTGTCTCTTGGCACCTTCTGGCTTCTGGCAGCATCGCTCCAATCCCTGCTCCTGTGTTGACGTGAATGCCTTCCCTGTGTTTGTGTCTCAAATCTCCTCTGCCTTCTTCTTATAAGGACAGCTGTCTTTGGATTTAGGGCCCAATCAAAATCCAGGAGAATGTCAACTTGAGATTTTTAAAAATGCAAAGACCCTTTTCCCAAATGAGCTTGCATTCACAGATTCCAAAAATTATGACCTGAACGTATATCTGGGGGGACCATTGTCCCCACATCACAGGAGACTCTGCCCTGGGAGCTGCAAAAATTCACTCTGTGCACCAATAAGGTGATGCCGTGAGTCCTGAGGCTTTGACCAATTTCAGAGGCACGGCAAGACCAGTTTCTATCACGCTGAGACCTGACATCACAGGGAATCTGAGGCGTTGCCATGGCGATTCCAAACCTTGAAACTTTTGTCCTTTTGTATTGTTTGCAAGGAACTAATTGCTCTACCATCACATGAAACTCATGAATCAAATAGATGGGCTATTTCTGGAGGAAAACCATTGCTCAGAGTGGGAACTTCCCTCTCATCAAACAAACAGAATCTGTGACATCCTTTGGATTTCCCCGAATGACCATTGTCCTAGCCTTAGCAGTAACCCTAAACTCAAAATCAGAAACATTTGGTAAGAGCGGAGCAAAGTACCTCCCATACTTAGTGCCCTCCACCACTCCAGCTCAGAAGAGACTTTGAAAATGCTGGTCTTTGGACGTCCCTGGTTGTCCAGTGATTAAGACTCCATGCTTCCAAGGCAGGGGCTGCATGTTCAATCCTTGGTCGGGGAACTAAAATCCCACATGATGTGGGGCATAGCCAAAAAGAGAGAGAAAGAAAAGGCCAGAGATAACACGAACAGAAGAGGAAAAGCCTCAGTATCAATCATTTATCATGATGGATACACTCTGCCAGGCACAGAACACGTTACAAGGATCTGGCAGAAGGGCCAGGCAGCAGGTGAAAGCCTATTTCTTGGAGACACCCTGTCTTTTTTGTTCACCCTTCCTGGGATTTTCATGCAGGTAGGCATGTAAGAGGGATGATTTTAGTAAACACATCAGAGTTTCATTCTGGACAGAATTTTGGCTGAAGGTTCTCTGCTCTGTGAATAAAGACAGCTGTGACTACCCTCTTCACTCCATCCATCACCAAAGCAAGGATTCAGCACCTTGCCTTGGTAGCATGCGGGGATGTGAACAAATGGCCCCAGGCGGCAGTCATGGCATGGAGCTCCAGAGAAAGGAAAATGCAGAGGAAACCCTCTCCTTCTCAATAATATTTCACAATAGAAACAGTTCTTGCTCCTATCACACTTACAGACTGAGATCAGCTTAAAACTGAAACATCGGGACTTGCCCGGTGATCCATTGATTATGCCTGCCAGTGCAGGGGACATGGGTTTGATCCTGGTCTGGGAAGATCCCACATGCCGTGGAGCAACTGAGCCCTTGTGTTACATCTACTGAGCCCATATGCCCTAAAGCCTATGCTCCCCAAGAGAAGCCACTGCAATGAGAAGCCCACACATCTCAATGAGAGAGTAGCTGCCACTCTCCAAAACTAGAGAAAGCCCGCACAGAGCAATGAAGACCCAACGCAGCCAAAAATAAACAAATTTGCTTTTAAAAATGAAATGTCAGAAAGAGGACAACAAAGCTAAGATGGTCTTCAAACTTCAGGTTCTCAAGAAAAAAATTTTCAAGTTCTCCTTATGGAAGGAGGTTGTGTATTTTTAAAAGAATAGGATAATTAAACATATTGTCCACAAAATTATTTAAAAGTCCCCACCTCTGGACAAGGAAGTGATGACAGTACCATTTTCCTGAAATCTTTTCCCTCTCTGTTCTAAACCTTCAAGAACAGTTTGCTTTGCCCACTTCTGTCAATCGGGACCACAGGTCTGCCCTCTGCTGGTGAAGGGACAGTCTAGCATCATTACAACTGGAAAGGGGATGGCTGTTGGGCCAATTTCCCAGCTGCCTTGCCAGAGATGCAGAAATGTGCTGAATCTCCTAATTCATAGAGACTTTTAAAAAATAATTATCATGTGTCCGACTCTTCGTGATCCCATGGATTGAAGCCCCCCAGGCTCCTCTGTCCTCCGTAATCTCCCTGCATTTGCTCAAATTCATATCCATTGAGTCAGTGATCCCATCCAACCATCTCATCTTCTGCCATCCCCTTTTTCTTTTGCTTCAGTCTTTCCCAGCATCAGTTACACATCGAAATATACCCATTCTTTTTTTTTTAACTTTGGTTTGTTTTTTGTTTTCAAATTTATTTATGTATGTATTTGCTTTTGGGTACACTGGGTCTTTGTTGCTGTGCAGGGGCTTTCTCTAGTTGCAGCAAGTGGAGGCTACTCTCTAGTTGACATGCACAGGCTTCTCACTGTGGTGGCTTCTCTTGTTGTGGAGCACAGGCTCAGGTGAGCAGGCTTCAGTGGTTGTAGCACACAGGCTTAGTTGCCCTGTAGCGCCCTGTGGCATGTGGAATCTTCCTGGACCTGGGATTGAACCAGCTCCCTCTGCATTGCAAGGAAATTCCTAACCGCTGGACCATCATGGGAAGTCCTCTTTTTTTTTCAATATTTATTTATTAGATAGCGAGGGATCTTTGTTGTGGTCCACAGGATTTTTTGTGGCAGCGTGTGGACTCTGTAGCTGTGGCACGTGGGCTCCAGAGTCTGTGGTCTCAGGAGTTGCAGGATGTAGGCTTAGTTGCTCCAAGGCATGCGTGATCTTAGCTTCCCCAACCAGGGATGGAACCTGAGTTCCCTGCATTGCAAGGTAGATTCTTAACAACTTGGCCACCAGGGAAGTCTTGGTCCACTCTTCTTTAGACTTTTTCCCATATAGGCCCTTACAGAATACTGAATAGTCTTCCCTGTGCGATACCGTAGGTCCTCGTTGTTTGTCTGTTTTATATATAGTAGCATGTATGTGTCAATCCCAGTTTCCTAATTTACCCCTCCCCCTCTGTTTCACTGAGACTTTATCTCAGAGTCAGAGCTCTTGAGTGGGCAACTTACCACACCACATATCTGAAACATCACTATATGAATTAAACTGAAAGAGGAAAACAGAAAGTAAAGGCCTTCGTAAAAGGAGACAGACCTTCAGTGGAACCCTGGTTTCACAATGTACTAGTTCCATAAGCTGGAAAAAGCAGATCTCAACCTAGTTTCCTCAGCTGTAAAATGAGGCTGCTAATACTTACTGAAAGGATTAGCTAGTTGTGTCCAACTCTTGGCGACCCCATGGACTATAGCCCACCAAGTTCCTCTGTCCATGGAATTCTCCAGGCAAGAATACTGGAATGGGTTGCCATTCTCTTCTCTGGGAGATCTTCCTGATCCAGTGATTGAACCTGCGTCTCCTGCACTGCAGGCAAATTCTTTACCGTCTGAGCCACCAATACTGACTCAATGGACACAAGTCTGAGCAAACTCCTGGAGACAGTGAAGGACAGGGAAGCCTGGCATGCTGCAGTTCATAGGGTAGCAAAGAATCAGACACCACTTAGCACTGAACAACAACAGCAACAATACTTACGAAGCTGGCGAAAATGTCATTCAGATTTTTCTGTAACATTTTATGGAAAAGCCCAAATGAACTTTTTTAGCCAACCCAATACATCAGCAAGTTTTCCAAAAGACTCAGTGAGATAGTGAATTCATTGCCACAATGTCTGGCACACTGTCAGTATTCCATACATGACATAATAGAGTAAGTATTTTTCTTTGCTACTGGCTGCAGTAGGAGAAGCCAACGTCAGCAATGAAAAATGGGCACTGAGATTCTATAGTTTGTGAATAACACCATCCCCTCTGGCTGAACCGTTCTCAACCTGGCGATTGTGTCCCCCAGGGGGATTTTGGCAATGTCTGGAGACGTTTGGGGTTGTCCCAGCTGGGGAATGGTACCACCGACATCTAGTGGGTGGAGGCTGGAATGCTACTTAGCATGCCATGGCGCACAGGATAGACCCATGGCACTAAATGTGCTTAGCACCGAGGTGGAAAACTGCTCCGGCCTTTCTAGAAGCGTCTTTAGCTTTAACACCGAGGAACTAAGACCTCAGCACCAGATATCTACAGATGAAGCTATGCGTCCCTCAACTTGAAAACCCATTCAGAGATGCAGGCTACAAGCCCTCACCACGTATCAGGTGTGGCTTTAAGCAGTGGGGACTCTCTGCTGGGTTCCAGAACTTTCAGTACCTGACAGATGGGTAGCATTTCTGCCTTTCCGCTCAGCTTTCTAGGTGACAGTGAGATTAGAAGTAAGGCCTCTGGGGCTTCCCTGGTAGTTCAGTGGTAAAGAATCTGTCTGCCAATGCAGGAGACACAGGTTTGATCCCTGGTCCAGAAAGATCTCACATACCGCGGGGCAACTAAACGTGAGGCCACAACTACCGAGTCTGTGCTCTAGAGCCTGTAGGGAAGCTACTGCAATAAGAAGCCCGTGCACCGCAACTAAACAGTAGCCCCTGCTCACCGCAACTAAAGAAAAGCTTGTGCAGCAACAAAGAAAAAGCCAAATAAAGAAAAAAATCAAGTTATTAAAAAAATAAAGAAGTAAGGTGTCTGGATTCAAAAGCCACCCAAAGTTAAGAGGTCAAGATTCCATAAAGATTTAAAAATTGTGGTAATATATACGTAACATACAATTTACCACCTTAACCAGCTATAAGTGTATCCTTTTGTAGTGTTAAGTACAGTCACATTGTTATGCAGCCCATCTCCAGAACAATTTCCATCTATCTACACTGAACTTCTGTACCCAAAAAACAACAACTCCCCAGTCCGCTCCCTTCAAGAACTTCTGGTAATTTTGTAAGAGAAGATCCTCCAATACTTTGGCCACCTGATATGAAGATCCATAGGAAAAGACCCTGATGCTGAGAAAGATTGAAGACAGGAGGAGAAGGGGATGACAGAAGACGAGATGGTTGGATGGCATCACTGACTCAACGGACATGATTTTGAGCAAGCTTCAGGAGACGGTGAAGGACATGAAAGTCTGATGTGCTGCAGTCCATGGGATCGCAAAGAGTCAAACACGACTGAGTGTCTGAATAACCATAACAATACTAATTTTTCTAAACTGACCTTCAGCAGCCATCTAGGTACCATAGGAGCATCCAGTCTAAGTAGTCACAATTCCCAAGAACAGAAGGAGGCAACATGGAAAGAGCTTCCGTCCTTGCTGATGTAGTGGAGTGGTGGACCACCCACTTTCATTACTGCTTGACTTTGGGCTGCTGGTATCGTTGGATAATAAACTTCTTACCATTTGGAGGGGAAAGTAAAAACAAATTAAAACAAAAGAAACCAAAAAACAAGCCAAAAAAACCACAAACAAACCCAGAGGTCTTTATTTGAAATTGGCATTTCATTTAAAAGGAGCCATTTCTCCAAGCCTAGCCTGACTCTGTTGTCAAAGGTGGTGCCCACTCAACTCAACCACCCTCAGTGACAACTACTCCCTGGCCTGTCTCTTGGGATTCCCACTGGATGGAAAGGGAGAAGGACAGCAACCAAATTGCAGAGCCATGAACTTCCTGAGATCAGGGATGCTGGGGAGAGGGCTGATCTGCCCCAATTCAGAGGGACTGAGGGCTTTCCTTGGCATTGTCCTGCTCCTGGGGGTCCTTGGCACTCCCACCTGAACTCTGTCACTCTCAATGGGTGAAAACATGTCTCTGCTTCTCCATCTCCATCATCTTTTGTTCCCAGCTCCTCCTCTCCTCCTAGTTTTAGCACAAGTTAAATACATGGTTGTGTCTTAAGCACTTCTTATACGCCAAGCACACAATGCTGTTGGAAATGTAGACACAAAATACACTTGCTTCAAGGAAATTACAGAGACTTCCCTAGTGGCCCAGTAGCTAAAAAAATATCCACCTTGAAATTCAGGGGAAACAGGTTCAATCCCACATGACCCAGGGCAGCTAAGCTGACACACCATAACTATTGAGCCCACACTCCAGAGCTCGTGTACCACAACTGGAGCACCTGGGCACTGCAAGTACTGAGCCTTCCTGCTCTAGAGCCTGCAGCAACAACTAGAGAAAAGCCTGAGGGCCACAACCGCAGAAACACTCAGGCCGCAACGATGGGCCTGAAAGTGAAAGTGAAAGTCGCTCAGTGTCCGACTCTTTGTGGCCCCATAGAGTATAAAGGAGAAAAGGAAAGATATAAGCATCTGAATGCAGAGTTCCAGAGAATAGCAAGGGGAGATGAGAAAGCCCTCCTCAGTGATCAGTGCAAAGAAATAGAGGAAAAGAACAGAATGGGAAAGACTAGACATCTCTTCAAGAAAATTACAGATACCAAGGGAACATTTCATGCAAAGATGGGCTCGATAAAGGACAGAAATGCTATGGACCTAACAGAAGCAAAAGATTTTAAGAAGAGGTGNCTAGAAATTGCAAGAGCCTAGATTCAGCCCTGGGCAGTCTGACTCTGAAGCCCCACCTCTGTGCTGTACTGCCTAGCTTACCACTCCTCAGACTCCAGAGCTGCTGGACTCTTTGGGCACTCCACATGAGAATTCCTTAAATGTGTTATTCACTATTTACTGTGGAAACATCCAGTGAAATATTTTGGTGAATTTCAGATCTTGTTAGGCTGCAGTAGGTCCACCTAGAGATTCTTGGAACGAGTCATTGGTGAGGCTTCTTTGGCCTCTGTTTCTTTCCCTTTGAATGGAGCTGTCTGGCTCCTTATTCTTTTTCTCCAGTTCTTAGAAGTAAAGTGGTAAATGAAACCAGCTTTTCTGAAATCAGCCTTTCTTACCACTCATTTATAGTTCGCTTGGGGAAAGATACTAATACCTGTTCACTGAATCTTGCATGCCAAATCGCTTCAGTCGTGTCCGACCCTTTGCAACCCTGTGGGCCATAGCCTGCCAGACTCCTCTATCCATGGGATTCTCCAGGCAAGAATACTGGAGTAGGTTGCCATACCCTCCTCCAGGGGCTCTTCCCCACCAAGAGATCAAACCCACCTCTCCTACATCTGCATTGGCAGGTGGGTTCTTTACCTGGAAAGCCCCTGGAATCTTAGGTGGCTGCAAATGATCAAAAAGGTCTAGAGTAGTAAGCTTGGCTGAAGTCCTAGGTAAACATTTGTCAGAGGTATACCTTGAAATTGCCAGAATGTTGGGACTCGTCATTGTTATTAGACTGACGGGTGAAAGTCAAAGGCACCTCCCACGTTTCTGGCTGTAGGTGAAAGTCCTGTGAAACAAGTCCTCTGGCTTAAGTCATTTAGTGTTGCTGCTGCTACCAAACTCAGTATAGAATACCATCCCCTGTCGTGTGATTTTCCAGGGTTCCATTAGAAAAGAAGCTCGGAAAGTAATCTCTGGACTTGATTGTAACTAAGACTTTTTTGTGAAATTAGAAATCATCCTGAAGTTGAAAGACCATGATTTAGCTGAAGAATTAGAGAAGAAAATAGAAGTAATCTTTATCTTACATATGTGGTCAAAAGAAGGTAATAACCCCATTGATGTTTCAGGTCTACAGCTTGATGGCATTGAAGTGTAACTAGGAGGCAAGGTCCTCTTCCCACCAGCACCCCAGAGCACTTTCAGAAGTCTCATGTTCAGGAAGTCCGTGACTTTCTGCCAAGAATCTCATATGGAAGCAAGCTGAACCCAAACCAGGGAACTCTAATTAATAAAGTTTTAAATGTATAAGCATGATACATGATGATAACAAATGGAGTAATACAGAAATATCAGAAATCTGCTTAAGAATCTCCCTTGCCATGTTTTAAACTTTAAAATGTCCCCTCTTTAAATTGTATCCCAGAGAGTGAAGCAGGCAGCTAGATAAAGCTTCGATGATCTTTAATAATTCCCTTTCTCTAGTGTTCCTACATTGTCTGTCTGCAGAGTGGAGCAGTTATCTGCCTGCCACACATTGAGGGGAGGGCATAATTTATCATTAACTAGGCATATTTGAAACTGGATTGGCATCTCTGGTTTATGTAGCCAGATGCACCAGCAGGGGCCCAAATTCTGATCTGAGATTTCTGAGATGATTTTCCAAAATTTATTTGGAGAAAGGATTCCTGAAGAATTAGTGAAATTTTCTTGATACACATGCTTTTTATCGACATTATAATTGACACATTTTAAACCTAATTTATTCCTAAATAATTGAGCTTAACTCCTACTTAAACCAGTGTTATAGTTGAAAGAGTTTCATTTTTTGCATAACAGTCAGAAATGTTTATAACTTGTTGTAAGATCTCTGGTCCCAATCAGTTTTAGCCTTAGAGGAGACAATCTCTTTTTCAAGTTGTAGATACTTTTGTAAAAAAAAAAAAAAACAGTCATTAAATAAAAAATAAACTCAAGTAGAAATGTCTTTTCTTGTAGCCCACGTATGGAGGTCAGTGTTCTGGGATCTTCATCCTTCCAAAATAGCCATGAAACTAGAAGTGCAAAATCATCACCTAAATAGAAAGTTTTCCCAAAGTCCCTGCATTTTCATTCCTTCCCTGGTATAGGGCATCTCATCCTCTCCACAGTTTTTGGTTGTCTGGGTTACTCTAGCTGCAGGTTACAGTCACAGAGTTGGGGCTGAAAAATCTGAGTTTGGACTGCAGACGAAAAGGCTAGAGCAAAAGAGGAAGGTCTACCCGTCACAGCCAAGACTGACCTTGGGGAACAGTCACCCAACCCCCAACCAGGGTGGCAGGGCCATCCGCAGAAATTGAATGTGAAAGGGTGGTAAGCCAGGCCGCACATAGGTACCTAAAGCCCTGAGGCACTTATCTAACCTGATGGGAAGGTGATTAGTCTTAATGAGGGATGTGAAGGTGAGTCTATGAAGGTTTCCTTTAATGAGTTTTCCATTTGCTGCCTTAGGTTCAAAGTCTGATAGTCACACCAGTGAACCCGCTTGTGCCGAGCAAGTAGAATGAGCCTTGGTTGTCCAGAAACCTGACTTGGCCCAATGGTCACATTCCTAAGGCTGCCTGTCAGTGAAGAGGAGCATAGTCCTTAAGANATGAGTTTTCCATTTGCTGCCTTAGGTTCAAAGTCTGATAGTCACACCAGTGAACCCGCTTGTGCCGAGCAAGTAGAATGAGCCTTGGTTGTCCAGAAACCTGACTTGGCCCAATGGTCACATTCGTAAGGCTGCCTGTCAGTGAAGAGGAGCATAGTCCTTAAGAGCAGGGCTCTCAGGCCCCCAAGGGTGACCTTGAACATGTCATTCAACCTCAGAGTCTCCTTTAATGATATGCAGCCAGACCATCCTGTGTTTGAATCCTAGTTTTACCCCCGGGAGGTGTGTGCTTCTAGGCAGCTAGTAGTTGAACCTTTTTGTTCTCTGTTTTTTAGGGAGCTTTTCTTGAAATGTAGGTTAACAGATAAAAATGTATTAATATGAAGTACTCGCTCTGAGCCAGGATGTTGTATATTGGAGCGTGAGGCTATGTATAAAGTACCTGACACATAAGTAGGTTTATTGTTGCTCCTTCCTGGATTTCGATAAACATGAGGTTTTGCTTGTTTTAAAAAGACATACATGTACATAGAAGACTTTGGTCTGTCTCATCCAGGCTCAGTTTACTGTTGTAGTAATAAAAACATGGTGCCAAGCATAATTTAAGATTTTATGCTAAGTATTAGGTTCTAAATTCCCAAAGCTTGCTTCTTTCTGTTCAAATTACTAAGTTTATTCTCTTCAGAAGACAGTTATCTAAACTCTTCCAGCAGGGTCATGCATTTGACTTGGGTTGGCGGGATGAGTGGTCCCCAACAGCTGGGCTAAGCTTGGGAGTGGAGTGCAGAGCCATGGGGTGATCTAAAGAGACGGCGTCTNAAAGCTTGCTTCTTTCTGTTCAAATTACTAAGTTTATTCTCTTCAGAAGACAGTTATCTAAACTCTTCCAGCAGGGTCATGCATTTGACTTGGGTTGGCGGGATGAGTGGTCCCCAACAGCTGGGCTAAGCTTGGGAGTGGAGTGCAGAGCCATGGGGTGATCTAAAGAGACGGCGTCTGGGTTAGAAGCAGAGTGGGACGCACAGATCCCGTTGTTGTGAGCGGTGATCTTTGAAGCGGCCAGGCAGAGAGAGCAGGGCCTGGCAGTGGTTCTGCTCCAGCGACAGGATGACAGCACTGGCGGTCGGGACGNCTAAAGAGACGGCGTCTGGGTTAGAAGCAGAGTGGGACGCACAGATCCAGTTGTTGTGAGCGGTGATCTTTGAAGGGGCCAGGCAGAGAGAGCAGGGCCTGGCAGTGGTTCTGCTCCAGCGACAGGATGACAGTACTGGCGGTTGGGATGGTGACCGGTGGAGCTCTTAGGCATCTTCCTGAGGGTGAGGAGGGGGCCGTTAGGGTACCCCTCGAGTTCCAGTGTCACCTCATACTGTGATTAGCAAACACCACGAGGCTGAATTTTGAAATTGTTTTCTTTAATGAACCTTAAGCTAGTTACTGCCATTCTGCTTTGGGCATTTCAAACAATTGGATCTTGAAATTTTGATGCTCTAGTTCTACATTATTGACCAAACTACCTCTCTTTTTTCTTTCATTTTTTTCTTAAAGGGAATTCAGTTGAAAGCTTTTCTATTTGCTGTGAGTTCCGTAAAGCAATGGAGAGGAAACTAAGGGACACACAAGCCACATGTTTTGCTTGGCTACAGAATTTTAGTGTTTACTTTCATTAAACTTTCATTTTAATCACTCGTGTATTTTATTTACACCCTACCATGTTCAAAGAGAGGACTTAAGACAACTAACAGAGATGAGAAGACAAAATAGCAGAAATGTTTAAAAGGGGGCACCCTCCAAAAAAAAAAGACCACTGGGAATGCTACTGCTTTCGTGGCCCCTGCGTTGAATGGATCACATTCCTTTGGAGAAGCTCTTGTGGTCTAATGGCTGCGGACTGCTTAGCTCTTGGGCTTTTGGAACCACTTCTGCCTGCAGTGAGTGCACAGTGTTCCCACCCGGGTTTGCTGCTGCAGAACATTCCTCAGTAGTAAAATGCCAACAGACCAAACTACAAGAATCATGTGGGCATCGAGTGGGCAGGATGTAGCAGATGGGCACGGGCCACAGACAGTGTAAGGTCAGGCATGTAGGGGAAAAGAAGCCAAACCCTTGATGCAAGAGAGGATGTGAATTGTGAGTTTTGACCCAGGAAGGAACTTGAGCTCATTGCCCTCAGATGCTGGCCTTTTTATTTACTCTTGTGTCTCAAAGGCACCAAATAAACATACAGACATAACCAGGGAGAGAAATGAAGACAGAGCTGTGCAGTGGTAGGAAAGTCTTTCCTGAGCCCTTGGAGTGATCTTTAATCAAGAATCAGAATTTCCGCTCCTTTGGCCTGGTTCTCACGTGCTGGTGTCAGGAAGGGATTTGTCCTGGAGGATGGGATACCCTCAGCCCCACAAACCTTAAAGGAGAAAAAAAGGCCCTGCCTCCCCCCTCCCCCGCTCCAGTATTTAGAGTTCCTGTTCTTACCAATTCCCTCGTCCTGTTTTTGAAGTTACAGTGCCATCTTGGGGGTAAATTGTAAGTGTTTTTCCTTCTGTGTTAAGGAGAACCTATGTAAGTTTTCTAAGGTTATTCCTAATTGTAGAAACTTGGAATTGTTTGATCAACCTCCTGTTTAGCCTTTCTGATCCATTCATGATTTGATTTTTTTCTCTCTGAAGTCCACCTTCTCAAAATGAAAGGTCCTAAATAAAGTGGTGGTAGGAAGCTGACTTCCAAAATCATGAGAAATAGAATGTGTGCATCTGACCTCCATACGTAGCAAAGGTGGGCTTTGGGGAGGGACAGCTAGGATCACTCACCTTGTATCTGGCATGTGTTGATGATTATTTGAAAAGGCCAAAGGTGAAGATAGAGTTTCAGAAGAGGTCCATGGCTTAAAGAACAAAGCCTTTGAAGTCTAGTCCAAGCTTGACTTTCTAGCCACCTGGCCTAAGTTCCTTAACCTCTCTGAACCTGTTTCTTCATCGATAAAATCCAGAGGATAATTTTACTGTCATGGTGCTGTTGGGAGAGTTAATCGAGAATGCATGTAAGTGCTTAGCATAGTAATGGGCATATTATTATGTAAAGTAAATGCCAGTATATTTTTATTAGTATCATGAGCATAAAAGTTAATAAGGAGTGCTCTCACTGATTTGTAGGAGTTCTTCACAGAATTCGGATGAGTCCTTTGACAGATTAGTGTAATAAATGTCCCCTCTCTATAGTTTGCCTATCCTTCTTGTAAATGTCCGTCAACCAAAGTTTGGTTTGAGCCAGGCTACACACGAGCTCTAATTTCTAGCCAGCTTTTGGGTCAGGGATACATAATCAGGTAAATTGCTCCATCTCAGACAAGTCACTTAGTTAACCTTTTAGATATTCACTGTTTTTATCTGAAATGTGGGGGTTCTAATGCCAGTCTCCAGGCATTTTATGAGTATTCAGATGCTAAAGGAGGAAATACTGGTGATAGCGCGTTGTTAGCTTTGCTCTGACTGCACCTCTGCCTTCTGGCCATTACGGTTACATGTTCTATCACCTGCGTGCTGTGCCCGGCAGCCTCCCAGTTTCATGCTCACCTGTGCATCCCAGTGGAAAGCCTCGGATGCTCTTTGAATTTTCTTCTCCGAGTAGTAGTGAGTCCCTTCTCAGGTTCCCCACGGACACTCAGTCCATGAATCCTTTCCACTCCAGCTGACTTTGACCCCCTCATTTCTCTTTTCTTCAGGTCTCTCTGTTTTCACCTTTTGTCAGTTTCAGTCCAGCTGTTCCAGTTAATATTAACACACAGTACTGATCACGTTTCTCTAGCCAGAAATCTTTTGTCACGTCCTGTTTTTTGTTGGATAAAGGTCAAATTCTTGGCTCTGTTTTTAAAGCCCCTTACAAACTAGATGTTGTCTATATTTTCTGCCCACTTTGTGCTGATATTCTGTTTTCTTCCACTGCAAAGCAGGCTCCATGTGGGGTCAGGCACCGTGGTTGCCTGGCTCGCCATTGGATGCCTAGCACTGTGTGGGCACATGACACCTGTCAGATGTTTACAAGTGAATGAGCAGGCGGGGGATGTCCACGTTAATTTCTTGCCTACTTCTGCCTTCTTCTTTGCCTTTAATAAGGCCAGTTTGTCAGTGTTCTGTCTCACATGGTTCCTCAGGGCACTCTTTTCCTCTGAAATGCCCCAGCCTGTTAATACTGAAACAAATTCAGTCTGCCTTTTGCATTGTTTCAACCCTACTGGCTCCATGAAGTTTTCTTTCCATTTTGACAGCCCTGAACTTAGGTGTCTTTTTTTTTTTTTTTAATGTGGACCATTTTTAAAGTCTTTATTGAATTCGTTACAATATCGTTTTTGTTTTAATGTGTTTTGGGGTAAAACATGTGCGATCTTAGCTCCCTGACCGGAGGTCAAACCTGCACCCCCTGCGTTGGAAGGCGAAGTCCCATGTCTTCATTATTGTTTAGTTAAATCCATGTGTGGGGAGTTTTATGGAATGGACACACACACTTAGTTTATAATCTCTTTAAGGCCAGGGACGATGTACTTCTTCTGTATCTCTTCTGGTACTTAGAGCAGAGTTGACATTCAGTTAACGTGGTGGTTTGAAATGACAGAATATTTGCTAAGGCCATACTCACCTTGTCCAGGTGCATTTTACTTTGTGGGATACCTGTATTGAGGAATATGTTGCAGTTTTGGTGACAGGTCATCCTAGAGGAATGTATTGGCAGCAGTTTGACAATTTTCAGTTTGATAAATCTAAACTTTCCCTTAGAAAAATTGCTTAAAGTCAGGGAACAAAGGATGACAGCAAATTCATAGCTGGGGCCCTGGTTTAAGGCAAGACATGTGGAGACTCAGTTCAAGACTGGATGCTGTGTGAGAAGAGGAAGGAACGCCTTTCCCCGCAGGGCTTGTCCTTTTTCATCCAGCAGATATTGATCAGTTTACTCTTACGTTTCTTTATTGCGATGAGAAAAGGTTACGTATTTATCATCTTTTGTACTACCAGTAATGGTATTTGTAGAAAGCTTCAGATGGATTAGATTTATTTTTGTACAGTTCTTTTTCCTTTTGTCAGTTAAACAGAGTTGAATTTTTACGATAGGCATTGGCTGGTTTCTCTTGAAATCCTGTTCTATTTGAAATGCTAGGACGGTCTATATTCACACTTGAGGGTGAGTCCACCTACTTAGCAGTGTTCCGTCACTCAGTTGTGTTCAACTTTACCCTCAAAGCTCCTCTGTCCATAGGGTTTTTCCAGGCAAGAATACTGGAGTGGGCTGCCATGCTCTCCTCCAGGGGATCTTCCCGACCCAGGGATCAAACCCACATCTCTTGTGTCTCCTGTATTGACAGGTGGGTTCTTTACCATTGAGCCACCTGGGAAGCCCCACATACATTATGAAGGTCTATTGTTTGTGGATGAACCCCCATGTGCAGGAACTTATTTCCAGAGCCTCCAAAGATGTCCCCATAAGTAAACAAAAAGAGTAGAAGACTGTGCTGAGCAGGGAAAGTGGCATCAGAAGAGGGTAGGGCCGTGTGGAGGGCAGTTGTTTGGTTTTCTGAAGCTGCAGACTTTGCAGGAACCTTTACACAAGCTAGTCTCTTAGTGTGACCAGTATCTACTCAACAACACCACGTATTCTAGTGCCCTTTCTCTTCGTGAAGTGGCTCTCGCTCAGCACAAAGTACCCATGCTGGCTTGCTGTTAATTAGCTCTGAAATCTGCCTTTTCCTTTAAATTCTGTGAGCACCAAGTATCATAAAAAAATTACAGCCTTTTATTAGCTGATGCAGTTTATTTCGATCAGATTGTCGTGGAGCATATGGGCAGTCATGAATCTCCAATTGCGGTAATTAGGCAGACTTACCACGATCCAAAAGAACATAGTTTGTGGAGGTTTTGTTGCTGAGATACAGTAATATAGATATAGCCTGGAAGTTTGAGCTTGAAATTTATAGGCTTCAGCAATAAAAAGCCTGGTAGCTTTACTTTTTTAAATTTGTACTTATTTATTTATGGATCTTCGTTGCTGTGCAGGCTTTCTCTAGTTGTTACAAGCGGGAGGTTACTCTCTAGTTGTGGCGTACAGGCTTCTCATTGCAGTGGTTTCTCTTGTTGAGCACGGGCTCTAGAATGCACAGGCTCAGCAGTTGTGGCTCACAGGCTTAGTCACTCCGAGGCATGTGGAACCTTCCTGGACCAGGGATTGCACCTGTGTCCCCTGCATTGGCAGGCATATTCTTAACCACTGGACCACCAGGAAGTCCAGCTTTACTTTTCTTAAAGTGAAGGTCTGAGGTATCACTAAGTTGTTGGTTGTATACTCTATCGGGTCTTCAAAGTATTGAATGAAATATCATTGTACTAGTTAGATGTGCTGTACACCAAACATTATTGGCTCTTAACTAGGGAGGGGCTGCACTTCCTGGTCCCCTGGTGGTTGAGTGTGGTCACATGACCAGCTCTAGCCAGTGGCGTGAGTGGAAGTGATGTGTGTGCTGCTCAGGCTGGGGCACTTAAAAGGGCAGGTGAGCCAGCGTCTTACGCTCTTCCCTCTGCCTCCATGATCGGCGGTGGTTCCAAAGGGTCTGTTTTGTCCACCTGGGACCTGAGGACATTGCCAGGCAGAGAACTAGCTGGCCCGAGATGGACGTGTAGTGTGAGGGAGAAATAAACTTTTGGAATCTGGGGGTTGTTTGTCACCACAGTATCACCAGCTCAGCAGTTCTCAAACTTTTTAATGTTGGGGCCTGTTTGCATTCTTAAATTATTGAGGGCCCCAAAGAGCTTTTGTTTATGTGGGTTATAGCTATCAATATTTAACAATAAGACACAAAATGTACTTCTTATATTTCAGTATAAGCATGAGAAAAACTTACGGATTTCAAAATAACTATGTATTAGACAATAATGAGTTTGCAGGCAGAACGAAAGATAGTACACTGAGAATCAATTGAGGTAATCTCTGAAAATTCTTGTGTTTATAGCATAAAGCTACCACCTTACAAGCTTCTAGAAAACAAGAAAGTATACAAATACACATTTCACTAACCATCAGAACAGTGGTATCATCACACCTCATGTTACCTCAGGAAAATCCCACTGTGCTTATTGAGAGAGAAGGAGAAAGGGGCAACAGAGGATGAGATGGTTGGATGGCATCACTGATTCAATGGACATGAACTTGAGCAAACTCCAGGAGATGGTGAGGGACAGGAGCCTGGTGCGCTGCATCCCATGGGGTCACAAAAAGTCAGATATGACTTGGCGAGTGAATAACAGTGCTTATGAGAGGATGAGGAAAAGGCAGATAACACCTGAGCATTATTATGAAAGTAGTTTTGACCTGTCAACCCCCTGAAAGGGTCTCAGGAACTCGCAGGGGCCCCACACCACTCTTAAGGACCATTGACGTAGCCCGTCCAGTGGATAGCCATGCTGGTGTCCCCACATGCTGCAGCTGACTTTGCTAATTGAAGACAGGTAATAGAAGCAGAGTGACCGTATACTCTTTGGCTGTGTGCTGTCACTCTGAATGCAGAGATGGTCTCCGTCACTAGAAATTAAATAAATGAAAATGGAGCAGTGTCTTCCGTGCCTTAATTATCTAAGGGTAGCAAATACATTGTAATTGTTATTGGGAGACTTTTCCAAGCACAATACCACAGCAGAAATCAGAAAAGAGCATGGATAGGTTTGATTTTACAAAAATGAGAAACATCTCTAAAACCTTTAAAAAATTATAAGCCCATTTAAAGACTTAAAAGAGTCTATATTTGATACAAAATCACATTTCCAACATATAGAAGGAACTCTTGGCTTTAAAAGGGGGAAGAAGAAGGAATACCCCAATAGGGAAACAATACAAAGGAAACAAGTAGAAGAAATCTGAATGCAAATAAATGATTGGAAAATTTTTCACCTCACTTGTTTTTTGTGTTTGTTGTTTTGCTTTTTCTCTACCGGATTGGCAAAGTTTTTTTTTTTTTCCTTTTTAATGATAGTATTCAGCTCTGACAGATGAAAACCTGTTAGCCCACCCGGCCAGAAGACAGGAGGATTATTCCCTGGAGAAACTGAGCCAGAAAGACTCTGGAACTTAGACATAGACAGTAGAGGGTGAGAATGGCTCCCTAACAAAAGCAGGGAAACATAAGTGTGTGCACCCTGCATGGTGAGGCTTCTAGCTTTTTTCCACTTATTCCTGGGCTCTTCCCTGAAGGAACTAGCCTATAAAGAGAAAAGACTGCCAAATGAAACTTCTAGGTTCCCTCCCAGCCATTTCAGAAAGAACCTCATCAGATGACAAGACCTGTTCACACATACAGAGCTTCCAAATAGCCTATTAGTGTCTTACTATGAAGTGTAAATCAACTGTCAAAGAACATCAGATGTTTGAGGGAAGCCTCCAGAGGAATTCTGAGAGATCATGCTGACAGCAAGGAGAAACAAGAAGGAAGCAGACAATGCAGGGAGTTTGGGAACTAGATTGCCTTCAGATAGATAACATACTGCATGTAAGAAATAACAGCAAGGTGATTCATCGAAAAGAAATACTACATAAAAAAAGGAGTTCTTGGAACTTAAGATAACAGAAATAAAAAACTGAAAGATGAGGAAATATCCACAAAAGTAAATTTTAAAAATTAGAAGATCAAATTTTTTAGGTATTAAATAAAGTAAGATGAAGGGGAAGGCATTATTAAACAATTAATATGAGAAAATGTTCTCAAAAGGTGTGAGAATACAGGTAAAAAGGGCCAGTCAGATAACTAACATAGAGGACTGGGGAGTAAAAGAACCCCATACTAAGGGAAATCATAGGTTAAAAAGGGTCCTAAAAGTTTCCAAACCAGATTGCAAAGGATTGGATTGTTTCCAACTTTTTAAATTGTAAGATACACATAAAATTTTGTGCAAATTTTTTCTTAGTCATTTTAAGTATATAGTTCTGCAGTGTTAAATGGTTACATATTGTTGTGCACCTGCCACCATGTACATCTCATACACTCTTCATTTTGCAGAACTCAAGCGCTATCCCTGTTAAACAGTGACCTCCCCTTCCACCAGCCTCTGACTGCCACCATTCTACTGTATGTCTATGATTTTGACCACTTCTAGGTACCTTACATAAGTAAACGTGTACAGTATTTCTCTTTCTGTGACTCGTTTATTTCACTTGCATAATGTCCTCAAGGTTCATCCTTATTGCAGCACATGTCAGGATTTTCTACCTTTTTAAGACTGAATAAAATCCATTGTCTTTATATGCCATATTTTGCTTATCAGTTTATCTGTTGATGGGCATTGGACTGCTTCCATGTTTTAGCTGTTGTGAATAATGCTGCTCTGAATATAAGTGTACAAATATCTGTTCAAAACCCTGCTTTCAGTTCTTTTGGGTATTTACCCAGAAGTGGAATTTCTGGATTGTATGGTAAATCTGTTTTTAATTTTTTTGAGGAACTGCCATACTATTTCCCATAAAAGCTGTACCATTTTACGTTCCCCCTAGCAGTGCACATGGGTTCCAGTTTCTCTGCATCTTTGCCAACACTTATTTTTTTCCTGTTTTTGTTTTGTTTTGAATAGTAGCCAGCCTAATGGGTTGGAGTGATGTCTCATTGTGGGGACTTGTTTTTCCCTAGTGGTTAGTGATATTGAGCATCTTTTCGTATGCTTTTAGCCGTTAATGTATCTTCTTTGATGTATTAAGTCCTTTGTCATATTTGAATCAGATTGTTTTTGTTGAGTTTTAGGAATTCTTTATATATGCTAGTTATTAATCTCTCATCATATATACTATCTGCAACTATTTTCTCCCATTCTTCAGATTGTTTTTCTACTTTCTTGATAGTATTCTTTGATTCACGAAAGTTCTTATTTTGATGAAGTCCAATTTATCTCTTTCCTTTTTTTTGTTGCCTGTATCTTTGATGTTACATCTGAGAAATTGTCACCAAATCCAATGTCTTGAACATTTTGGTCTGTTTTCTTCTAAGAGTTTTAAAGTTTCAGCTCTTATGTTTAAATCTTTAATCAAGTTTGAGTGGATTAGCCAAAATTGCAGGATACAAAGTCAACATACAAAAACCAGTTGCATTAATTTTTGTATATGCTGTTAGGTAATGGTGTTCACTCTTTTCATGTGGGTATGCTGTTATCCTGGTACCATTTGTTGACAAGCCTACCCCTTCCCTGTTGAGTAGTCTTGGCACACTTGTCCGAAATAATTTGATTGTTTGTTTGAGGGTTTACTTCTGGGCTCTCTGCTGTATTCTGTTGGTCTCTATGTCTGTCTTTATGCCAGTATCGATCTATTCTGGTAACTGTAGCTTTGCTGTGAATTTTGAAATAGGGAAGTATGAGTCCTCCATCTTTGTCCTTTTTCAAGATTGCTTTGGCTTTTGGGGTCCCTTGAGATCCATGTGAATTTTAGAGTGGACTTTTGTATTTCTGTGAAAAATGTCATTGGGATTTTAATAAAGATTACACTGATTTCTTTTTCTTACCTAATTGCTCTGGCTAAGACCTACAGTAATACTATGTTGAATAGAAGTGTTAAGAACAGACATTTTAAAAAAAAATTTAAAAAAAAAAAAGACATTTTTCCCTTGTTCCTGAACTCAGGGGAAAAACTTTCAGTCTTTCACCATTGAATATGATGTTAGCTTTGAGTTTTCTTCTTCAGTTTGTAAAAGCCTCTTTATGGCTTTTTGTTTCTTTTAGTTTCCTTCTGTTGCTAGTTTGCTGTTTTTAATCACAAGAGCATGTTGAGTTTTGTCAGTGCTTTTTCTGCATCTATTGAGATGATCGTATGGGGTTTCTTTGAATATGGTGTATTGTGTTGATCAGTTTTTATACATGGAGCTGTCATTTCATTCTAAGAATTAATCCTGCTTGGTTGTAATGTTTATCCTTTTAATATGCTGCTGAACTCTCCTGGTATACTGTTGAGGACTTTTACATCACTCTTCATAAAGGATTATGGTCTGTAGTTTTTTTCTTTTTTGTGGGGTCTTTGTTTGGCTTTGGCATCAGGGTAACAGTGGCCTCATAGGATGAGTTTGGAAGTGTCCCCTCCTCTACAATATTTTGGAATACTTGAAGATTGCTTTTAGTTCTTTAAATGTCTGGAAGAATTCACCAGTGAATCCATCAGGTCCAGGGCATTTCTTTGTCAAGAGGTTTTGGTTACTAATTCAGTCTCCTTGGCTTCCCTTGTGGCTCAGCTGGTAAAGAATCTGCCTGCAGTGTGGGGGATCTGGGTTCAATCCCTTTGCTGGGAAGATCCCCTGGAGAAGGGAAAGGCTACCCACTCCAGTATTCTGGCCTGGAGAATTCCATGAATATGACTGAGCAACTTTCACTTTGAATCTCTTTATTAGTTATGCGTCTGTGCAGATTTTCTACTTCATCATGATTTGATCTTGGTAGGTTTTTTATTTCTAGTCCATTTCATCTGTTTTCATTTTTTTTTGGTGTACAGTTATTCATAGTGCTCTTTTATGAGCTATTTTCTATTTCTATAGAATGAATAGTAATAGTTCCACTTTCGTTTCATAGTCATTGGAGTCCTCTCTCTTTTTTGCCTTCAGTCTAGCCAAAGGTTTGTTGATTTTTGTAATCTTTCTGAATAACCAACTTTCATTTTATTTCTATTGCATATCTGTTCTTTGTTTCATTTGTCTCTGCTCTAATCTTTGTGATTTCCTTCTGCCGTTTTTGATTTTAGCTTTTCTTTTTCTCTCGTTTTTTCCTTTTATTTTTTAAATTTATTTTTATTAGAGTATAGTTGATTTTGTTGTTTATTGTTGAGTTGTGTCTGACTCCTTTGCAACCCTACGACCGTAGCCTGTCAGGCTCCTCTGTCAATGGGTTTTCCAGGCAAGAGTGTTGGAGTGGGTTAATCATTCCTTCTCCAGGGCATCTTCCTTACCCAGGGATGGAACCCACATCTGCTGCAAGTCTCCTGCATTGCAGGCAGATTCTTTACTGCTAAGCCACCAGGGAAGCCCATAGTTGATTTACGGTGCTGTGTTCATTTCTGCTGTACAGCAAAGTGGATCAGTCATACATGCGCACATATTCGCCCCTTTTTTAGATTCTGTTCCCATATAGGTCATTACAGAGTATCGAACAGAGTTCCCTGTGCTCTGCAATAGGGTTGTTTTTAGCTACCTATTTTACATATAGAAGTGTGTATGTTAGTGGTAGAAAGTAAAGAGGAACTAAAGAGCCTCTTGATGAGGGTAAAAGAGGAGAGTAAAAAAGCTGACTTGAAATTCCACATTCAAAAAACGAAGATCATGGTGTCTGATTTCATGGCAAATAGAAGAGGGGAAAGTGGAAGTGGTGACAAATTTTATTTTCTCGGGCTCCAAAATCACTGTGAATGCCAACTGCAGTCATGAAATTAAACAAAGCTTGTTCCTTGGAAGGAAAACTAAGACAAACCTAGACAGCGTATTAGAAAGCAGAACATCACTTTGCCGATGAAGGTCCATATAGTCAAAGCTATGGTTTTTCCAGTAGTCATGTATGGATGTGAAAGTTGGACCATAAAGAAGGCTGAGTGCTGAAGAATTGATGCCTTCAAACAGTGGTGTTGGAGAAGACTCCCTTGGACAGCAGGGAGATCAAACCTGCAATCCTAAAGAAAACCAACTCTGAATATTCACTGGAAGGACTGATGCTGAAACTGAAGTTTATCGTTATTCTGTCTTCTTGCTGCATTGAACCTTTTATTATTGGATGTCTTTATTTGTGTCTTATAACTTTGTCTGATTTCATGTCTGTATTGTCTGGTATTAATAATAGCCTTGCTCTCTTTTGGTTTCTATAGTTGTTGCAAGGAATGTCTGTTTCCATCTTTCAACTTTCTACCTGTTTGTTTTGGATCTCAGTTGAGTCTCTCATTGGTAGTATACAGGTGGTCATGTGTTTCTATCTGTTCTGCCGGTCTTTGTCTTTGATTAGAGAATTTAATCTATTGATGTTTAGAATAATTACTTATAAGAAGGAATAGTTTTGCTGTTTGTTTTCTGTGCGCTGTTTTGGTTGTTTTGTCTCATGTCCCACATTATCTTTAGTGTTAAACTGATTTTTTGTAGTGAAATGTTTTAATTCACCTCTCGTATCCTTTCATGTATATGCTATAACTGTTTCCTTTGTGGTCACATTTAACTCCTTAGATTACATTTAACACCCTAAAGTTGTGATACTCTAATTTGAACTTATTCCAGTTTAATTTGAATAATGTACCAAAACTTTCGTTTTGCAACTCTGTCCTACCTCTTTCAGTTATTGATGTCATAAAATTACATTTTTACATATTGTATGTCTAAAAAATAAACTAATGATTATTTTTTAGAATGCATTAGTCTCTTAAATTATGTAGAAACAAAACATGAAGTTATAAGCTGGAGTTACAATAAGACTACCTTTTAGATTAACCTTTTTTTTTTAATGTGTTAGTGTCTGAAATCATTGAGAAAANTTGGTAGGTTTTTTATTTCTAGTCCATTTCATCTGTTTTCATTTTTTTTTGGTGTACAGTTATTCATAGTGCTCTTTTATGAGCTATTTTCTATTTCTATAGAATGAATAGTAATAGTTCCACTTTCGTTTCATAGTCATTGGAGTCCTCTCTCTTTTTTGCCTTCAGTCTAGCCAAAGGTTTGTTGATTTTTGTAATCTTTCTGAATAACCAACTTTCATTTTATTTCTATTGCATATCTGTTCTTTGTTTCATTTGTCTCTGCTCTAATCTTTGTGATTTCCTTCTGCCGTTTTTGATTTTAGCTTTTCTTTTTCTCTCGTTTTTTCCTTTTATTTTTTAAATTTATTTTTATTAGAGTATAGTTGATTTTGTTGTTTATTGTTGAGTTGTGTCTGACTCCTTTGCAACCCTACGACCGTAGCCTGTCAGGCTCCTCTGTCAATGGGTTTTCCAGGCAAGAGTGTTGGAGTGGGTTAATCATTCCTTCTCCAGGGCATCTTCCTTACCCAGGGATGGAACCCACATCTGCTGCAAGTCTCCTGCATTGCAGGCAGATTCTTTACTGCTAAGCCACCAGGGAAGCCCATAGTTGATTTACGGTGCTGTGTTCATTTCTGCTGTACAGCAAAGTGGATCAGTCATACATGCGCACATATTCGCCCCTTTTTTAGATTCTGTTCCCATATAGGTCATTACAGAGTATCGAACAGAGTTCCCTGTGCTCTGCAATAGGGTTGTTTTTAGCTACCTATTTTACATATAGAAGTGTGTATGTTAGTGGTAGAAAGTAAAGAGGAACTAAAGAGCCTCTTGATGAGGGTAAAAGAGGAGAGTAAAAAAGCTGACTTGAAATTCCACATTCAAAAAACGAAGATCATGGTGTCTGATTTCATGGCAAATAGAAGAGGGGAAAGTGGAAGTGGTGACAAATTTTATTTTCTCGGGCTCCAAAATCACTGTGAATGCCAACTGCAGTCATGAAATTAAACAAAGCTTGTTCCTTGGAAGGAAAACTAAGACAAACCTAGACAGCGTATTAGAAAGCAGAACATCACTTTGCCGATGAAGGTCCATATAGTCAAAGCTATGGTTTTTCCAGTAGTCATGTATGGATGTGAAAGTTGGACCATAAAGAAGGCTGAGTGCTGAAGAATTGATGCCTTCAAACAGTGGTGTTGGAGAAGACTCCCTTGGACAGCAGGGAGATCAAACCTGCAATCCTAAAGAAAACCAACTCTGAATATTCACTGGAAGGACTGATGCTGAAACTGAAGTTTATCGTTATTCTGTCTTCTTGCTGCATTGAACCTTTTATTATTGGATGTCTTTATTTGTGTCTTATAACTTTGTCTGATTTCATGTCTGTATTGTCTGGTATTAATAATAGCCTTGCTCTCTTTTGGTTTCTATAGTTGTTGCAAGGAATGTCTGTTTCCATCTTTCAACTTTCTACCTGTTTGTTTTGGATCTCAGTTGAGTCTCTCATTGGTAGTATACAGGTGGTCATGTGTTTCTATCTGTTCTGCCGGTCTTTGTCTTTGATTAGAGAATTTAATCTATTGATGTTTAGAATAATTACTTATAAGAAGGAATAGTTTTGCTGTTTGTTTTCTGTGCGCTGTTTTGGTTGTTTTGTCTCATGTCCCACATTATCTTTAGTGTTAAACTGATTTTTTGTAGTGAAATGTTTTAATTCACCTCTCGTATCCTTTCATGTATATGCTATAACTGTTTCCTTTGTGGTCACATTTAACTCCTTAGATTACATTTAACACCCTAAAGTTGTGATACTCTAATTTGAACTTATTCCAGTTTAATTTGAATAATGTACCAAAACTTTCGTTTTGCAACTCTGTCCTACCTCTTTCAGTTATTGATGTCATAAAATTACATTTTTACATATTGTATGTCTAAAAAATAAACTAATGATTATTTTTTAGAATGCATTAGTCTCTTAAATTATGTAGAAACAAAACATGAAGTTATAAGCTGGAGTTACAATAAGACTACCTTTTAGATTAACCTTTTTTTTTTAATGTGTTAGTGTCTGAAATCATTGAGAAAACAGATATGGAGTTATAAGTCATTTTTATAATAATGCTTTTATAATTGCCCATGTGTTTCCTTTTCTGAGATCTTAATTTCTTCATGTGGCTTTGAGTTACTGTCTGGTGTCCTTTCATTTCGCCAGGCAGGTCCAGTATCTCCCAGTAAAGGTCAAGGTTCATTTTTCCACATGTGAATATTCCTTTCTTCCATCATCGTTTATTGAAAAACTGTCTTTTCCGCTTTGCACACCTGACCACATATATGGGGATCTGTTTGTGGACTCGCTTCTGGTCCGCTGATTTGTGTATATCTGTTCTTTTACTGGTAGCACTCTGTCTTGATTACCAGAGCAGTCTTAAAGTCCAGTATTGTGAGTCCTCCAGTTCTTCCTCAAAGTTATTTTGGTTAGTAAAATAACTGGAAAGTAAAATTTCTTCTTGCTCCATATTGTTTTTCCATATAAATTTTAGAACTATCTTGTCAGTTTCTCCCCAAAAAGAAAAGCCTACTGGAATTCTGACTGGATTGCATTAAATCTGTAGGCTGCTTTGGGGAAGTTTGACATCTGAATGATACTGAATCTTCTGATACATGAAGGTAGCTTATCATGCCATTATTTTTGGTCATCTGTCATTTCTGTCAACAGTGCATTGCAGCTTTCAGTGTATGGGTCTTGCAGTTCAGTTTATCCCTAAGTAGTTCATGTTTGTCAGTGATACCAAGTCTCAGTTTTTAATATAAAGAAATAAATGGATGTTTATTGATCCTGTATCCCATGACCTTGCTAAAATCACTTAGTGGGTTTTCTGATAGACTCTTTATGATTTTCTACATAGACGACATCTGCGTAAAAACTATGTTTGTCTTGAATTTCTTTTTTGTGCTTTATTGCATTTTTGTACTGTACAGCATCTAATCCAACAGTTTTAACAGACCACTAAACTCTACAGGTCTCCAAGGATCTTTGCACTATGAATTTTATGATATATAAAGATTGAATTTATATTAGATTTACTTTCCATTAAAATTATAACTAGATTATTGAGATGATGAAACTTTTCAGACTTACAGCATGATACATCACTTAATTTTATATACAATTTTAGGAATAAGTACATAATTTGAGGTATCATTTTTAATGTTATCACATATTTTGAAATGATATCAGCATTTTTATTTTATTCATTTTTTGGTCATGCCAAGTGGCATGTGTGATCTTAGTTCTCCAATTAGAGGTTGAACCCATGTCCCCTGCATTGGAAGCACAGAGTCTTAACCACTGGACCGCCAGGGAAGTCCTGATATCAGTATTTTTATGATAGTGAAAGAGTTTATCATTTATGAAATATCGAACCAGTGACCTTAGCTATTCAGTTATGATAAAAGGCTCAATCTAACCTTTTATTGAATGTGATATTTATTAAAAATGAAACTTCTTGTTTCTATTACTTAATCAATAGCCTGTTAAGCCATTTATTAATATGACTAAAGAAGGGATTGCAAACTAGGTACTCTGCTCCCTTGTCTTCCAGTTTACTTTTTACAGCCAGGAAATAGCAGTCTAACCTAAAGTCAGTCAGATCTATCTAATCCTGCACTTGTAATTTTTATGAGATGCTGGAAAGAACAATTAAAATTTGCGGAAAGAAACTAATTCATTGTGGCTCCTCAGGAAGGAACAAGCCCCTTTACATCATCACATAAGTAAAACTATCTGGAGAAGACATTGAATTTGCCACTGGTTAGCTGTTTTTTATTTGCTTAAAACATTGAAGCTTGGTGCAAGTGGCATCTTGGTAAGTGTGGCAAGGAATGTGTTGTATAATTAATTAACGTAAGTATAGAAAGAGGCCTATGGTGGGAAAAAGAAAGGGGAACCGCAGAGATAGGAGCATTGAAGCCCCTGTCTTCCATGGAGTCTTGTTTTGTTTTGGGCCACACTGCAGGCAGGGCATGCAGGATCTGAGTTCTTTGACCAGGGATCAAGCCCCCTGTAGTAGAAGCCCAGAGTCTTATCCACCGGACCACCAGGGAAGTCCCTGGAGTCTTGTGTTCTTATTGAAATAGAAGATGTACGTAGAAGAGTCTGTATTGTGGGCATGCAGCTCAGTAGATTTTCACAAACATGGGCCACTTCATGAATGAATGCTCCTGTCATCCTCCCACAAGGGTTGTAATTATCCCAGTTTCCGTATTCCTGCTGCCAAAAGGGTATCAAAGCTGAATTGTGGCATTAATGACAGCTGTAGTGATTAAATTCCTCTCTCACATGCAAGGCACTGTTAAGAACTTGTACACATGCTATTTACTCCTCAAAATAAGTGTGAGAGAGGTACTGTTGTCTACAGTGTGAAGAAAAGGTTTTAGCAGAGCTGTAGAAAATAGGTTGTTGCCGTCTACCATGAGAAGCACTGTGGTCACTGTCTCCTGTTATTCCCACACCATCCCTGAGCATGGTTGTCATCTGCTCTAGCAGGTGAGAAAGCCAAGGGTCAGAAAGCTCATTCGCCTGAAGCCTCTGTTCTCAAGGACTTCCCTGGTGGCTCAGTGGTAAAGCATCTACCTGCTAATGTAGGAGACGCAAGTTCAGTCTCTGGGTTGGGAAGATCCCCTGGAGAAGGAAATGGCCACTCACTCCAGGATTTTTGCCTAGAGAATCCCATGGGCAGAGGAGCCTGGTGAGCTACAGTTCATGGGGTTGCAAGAGTTGGACTTGACTTAGCGACTCAACAACAACAACACAAGCACTCATTACACCTGGAATTGGAGGATATTGAAAAACGGTGAAAATTACAGAAAAATGCAGTTTGACGTCTTCCTTTGTAACCCTCATGCCTTGATTCGTCACACCCCTGTGATTGCTTTCCTGTGTTCTGGGGCCCAGAGCTCCCGTCCTTCCTCAGCATCCTCACTGTGGACCTGCTCTCATCTTCCACCTGGAGGGCTGGCTTTTCAGGCCCCTCTTGCATGTTGTCAGTGACCCAGAATTTGCTTCTGTTGCCAAAATGATGGAGTTGCCTCCCAAAATAAAATGTTCTTTACTTGACAAATCACCTGGACAACCTAGGTGTCCATCAACAGATGAATAGATAAAGAAGATGTGATAGATATATACGATGGAATATTACTCAGCCATGAAAAGGAACAAAATTAAGTCGTTTGTAGAGATGTGGATGAACTTAAGAGACTCGTACAGAGCGAACTACGTCAGAAGGAGGGAGGAAAATGTCATATATTACTGCATATATATGGAGTCTAGGAGAAATGGTACTGATGAACCTATTTGCAGAACAGGAATAGAGATACAGACAGAAAACAGACTTGTGGAAGGGGAGGAGAGGATGGTACAAATTGGGAGAGAAGCACTGACGTATATATACATTGCCATGTGTTAAATAGATAACTAGCAGAAAGCTGCTGTATAGCACAGGGAGCTTAGCTTGATGATGGCTGAGAGGGGTGGGATGGAGTGTGGGAGGGAGGGAGGCTCAAGAGGGAGGGGATATATGTATATATGTATGGATATGGGAGCTGGACCATAAAGAAGGCTGAGTGATAAAGAATTGATGCTTTCAAATTGTGGTACTGGAGAGTCCCTTGGACTGCAAGGAGATCAGACCAGTCAGTCCTAAAGGAAATCAACCCTAATATTCTTTGGAAGGACTGGTGCTGAAGCTGAAGCTCCAATATTTTGGCCACCTGATGCCGAAGAGCCATCTCGCTGGAAAAGACGCTGATGCTGGGAAAGATTGAGGGCAGGAGGAGAAGAGGGGGGAGCAGAGGATGAGATGGTTAGATAGCATCACCCACTCAATGGTTGTGAATATAAGCAAATTTCGGGAGATGGAGAAGGATGGGGAAACCTGGCATGCTGCAGTACGTAGAGTCGTAAAGAGTCCAGCAAGACATAGCAACTAAAGAACAACATAGCTGATGCATGTTGCTGTATAGCAGAAACAACATTGTAATGCAATTATATTCCAATTAAAAACAAATTTGACAAAGCCACACATTTGGTGGTACAAGAGATGGTGTGGTGTTTGTAGAGCCTCCAATGAAGACTGAGAAGTTATTGGTGGCTGTGAGTTAGGCAGAATACAAAGTGGATTTCTGTCTGCCCTCCTCCTTCCTCCCTTCTGCGTTGTTAAAACACCCAGAGCCCGCTTGTACTCTGTGTCATCTGTGCTCTTCTGATGGCACCTTCTCCCCTCAAAGTGATTACATATAAGATTGGAGAGGGACTTCCCTGGTGGTCCAGTGGCTAAGACTGTGCTCCCAGTGCAGGGGAAAGGGAAAGTGTTAGTCACTCAGTCATGTCCAACTCTTTGTGATCCCATGGACTGTAGCCCGCCAGGCTTCTCTGTCCATGGAATTCTCCAGGCAAGACTACTGGAGTGGGTAACCCTTCCCTTCTCCAGGGGATCTTCTTGACCCAGGAACTGAACCCAGGTCACAGGGCAGGGGGCCCAGGTTCAATTCCTGGTCAGGGAACTAGATCCCACATGCCACCACAAAGATCAAAGTTCCCAGTGCTACAACTAAGACCTGGGGCAGCCAATAAATTAAAAAGGAGTTGGAGAGTTGTATAAGGGAGGCTTGTTTTTACTACAGATAGTGAAGCATTTTTGCCTGCCTTGTGTGCCTCCTTTTAGAATTAGCGATTGAATAGAAATGTGTTGATTTGACAATTTTTTATGTCTTTGATTTTTTAAGGATGAATATTCACTGAGTTTCCTTTGTCTGAAGACTGAGTAAATGCATGGCATTTCTTTCTAATGGTTTATAGCTCTTCTCCCCTTCTGAACAGTCTCTGTTGAGAGTACCTTGGCATGATTGACTTTGAATGACTTGGGCTGAAGAGCAAGCAGGTCTCTGTGACGATTCTCATTTCCACTCAGAGCGCAAAGAACCAGGGTGGGGACACATGCTTTCATTCTCTCTGATAGCAGCATTTCCCAGCAAAACACAGTTGCTTTCAATGTACATAATTGATCGCTTTATTAACTGGAAAAAAGAGGCCTTATTGAAGTAATAAAGCATAACTTCATTATATCCTGTATGTAGACAGCAGACATGTTGGAACATGGCTGATAGCTTCCCATTTCAAGGCTGATTCTGATCACAATAATATTTAAGTCACATTGATTGTCTTCTAATTGCATTTTTCTTCCTGCAGGCCTCTTGCGAAGAGCTGAAAGCGGCCTACCGGCGACTGTGTATGCTTTACCACCCCGACAAGCACAGAGACCCAGAGCTCAAATCGCAGGCCGAACGACTGTTTAACCTCGTTCACCAGGCTTATGAAGGTCAGTGTGGGGCTTGGCTCTGTAGAAGCACCAGTGTAGAAACAACAGTGTCTTGTAGCAGACACTCGATTTTTAAGAGGTTTGATTTGTAGAGGATAGAAAAAGAGAGTCCTTCGAGGTGCATAAAAGAAGCAGTTATTTTAGTGCTTTTTACTGACAGGGTCCTTTGAAAGAGTAGTATTTTGCTTTGAAAATCAATATGTGTCCAGTAAATAGAAAATGAGACCGCAGGTGAAGTAATAGTCCCAGACCTGAATTGCAGGGGGATACTCCAGTTTTAAATCGTTTCCTCCTTTTCTTCTAAGGGGAACTCTTAAACGTGAAAGGTTGATCTCTACAGACAAGCTTACTTTGTTCTCTCTTTTCTTTTGAGAAGATACAAAGAACATTTTTTCCATCTGAAAGTGATTTTCTTGGTTCTGTAGCATTCAGTTAAGGAAAGGTTCTAACAAAAGGAAGAAAATGATGTTAAGAAGCATAATAGGAAATAGAATCAAGTAATTCAGATTTTTATACTTACCTCATATATTTCAGAAAGAAAATTTTATAATATATTTGCTTGTGAAATAGTAAAATCACTCATAGGTACAGTTTCTGTTTGAGAGGATGAGACAGTTCTAGTAGATTGTGGTGATGGTTATACAACATAGTGAATATATTTAACACCAGTGAATTGTGCACTTACACATGGTTTAAATGATCAGTTTTATGTTGTGTATATTATAACCACAATTTTTTAAAATTAAAGGTAGAAAAATGTGGTCTCACTCTTAGGATATATGCCAGGTAAAGTAAATTATTCATTCCAGGGCCACTTGATGATTTGCTCCTTAATTAAACAGACCAAAAATTAGATTTTCTTTATGAAATAAAGATTTCTCATTGTGAACATAAAAGCCCCTTGCTGTATTTCACTATAGGTTTACCAAAAAGTTAGATTTTAATGACCAGTGAAACTTAGACTTTGGCACACCGGTGTGTATAATCAGCCTGTGTCTTCACCAGATGTAACTGTTCGGGCTGTTTGTCTGATCTGAATATAGCTTGTTCCTTTCCTTGTGTTTGGTTGTTTGAATTACTCTCATAGCTGGACTGTGTTGTTTTGGAGATTTGGGGAAGAGTTAGCAGAAAAGCCTGCCAGTGCTCGTGAACATGTTGTAGCAGCAGGCCTGGCCCCAGTATTTGGCCTGAAGGGAGACTGAGGTGGTGAATAAATAATTCCTTCTTAAATCCTAGAGATCAACTCAAGAAGTTTGGTTCCCAGGTTTTACAATGGTCAGCATTTCTTTCTTCCTTGTTAGATTTGAATATGGATAGAGTTATTTACATGGGCTTCCCTCATAGCTCAGTTGGTAAATCATCTGCCTGCAATGCAGAAGACCCACGTTTGATTCCTGGGTCAGGAAGATCCCCTGGAGAAGGAAAGGGCAACCCACTCCAGTATTCTTGCCTGGAGAATCCCATGGACAGAGGAGCCTGGCATGCTGCAGTCCATGGGATCACATGAGTCGGACATGACTAAACCAACCAAGAGTCATTTGCAGGGCTTCCCTGGTAGCTCAGCTGGTAAAGAATCTGCCACAATGTAGGAGACCCCAGTTCGATTCCTGGGTTGGAAAGTTCCCCTGGAAAAGAGATAGGCTACCCACTCTAGTATTTTGGGGCTTCCTTGGTGGCTCAGACGGTAAAGAATCCACCTGCAATGCAGGAGACCTAGCTTCAGTCCCTGGGTTGGGAGGATTCCCTGGAGGAGGGCATGGCAACCCATTTCAGTATTCTTGCCTGGAGAATCCCTAAGGACAGAGGTGCCTGGCAGATTACAGTCCATAGGGTCACAAAGAGTTGGACATGACTTAGTGACTAAGCATAGCACAGCACAGTGTCATTTACATCATTTTTTAATTAGACCTAAAAATATGGAATTCTCAGGGGCCAGGGTAAAGGAGAGTGGGGAGATTCAAAGGTCTTGAACAGAAGTTGGCCCAGTAGAAATAGCTGTACAGGTGTTCAGAGTCAGTTAGCTACCGCCCTTTTAATTTTTTTAATGTAATATTTTAAAATGTTTGTTTATTTAACTTTTTCGCCACACCATGCAGCATGCAGGATCTTAGTTCTCCAACCAGGTATCAAACTTGGGCCCCCTGCAGTAGAAGCGTGGAGTCCTAACCACTGGACTGCCAGTAAAGTCCCTCTCATTCTTATTGAACAATCTTTTTCTGATGCACTTTAGGTGACATGGCTGACACCATAGTGACAGGTGTTTGGCTTTTAAAAAATGATTTATAAATAAAAAAGAGAGGTACAAAAAAAAAAAAAAAAAAAGACCTTACAGTTGGTTGTAGAAGTTAGTGAAATTCTATAGGGTAAATAAGAAGACAGATTTTTCCAGTCAGAGCCTGTCCTTAGGTTTACATTAGGCTTTATTAGAAACTGGAATTTGCTGTTTCAAGCCAAAGTACTCTATAGACTATGACAGAAACTTAGGACAGTCTTTTAAAAACAACTGTCCTTTAGTGATACCGAGTCAGCATCCCTCACAGAGAAGCTTGGACATGAAAAATGCGACATTTCCCACCTGGAACCGCCTTTAAACATGTTCTTAGTTGGATCTGGAAGGCAAGTAGAAGGAAAGACACATCAAGAATGGCGGAGTCTCTGGGAAGATTTTGGTTGGAAGGAGAAGGACAAAGAGAGGTGGGCTTGCCTGCTGGTGGTGTGGTCAGCACTAAGTGGAGGATTCAGTGCTTTATAAACATAAACACACTGGGTTTCTCATTTGCAGTGCTCAGTGACCCCCAGACCAGGGCCATCTACGACATATATGGCAAGAGAGGACTGGAGATGGAAGGCTGGGAGGTAAGAGAAGCTCTGTGCCCTGTGTCCCAGGAAGGGACACCTCAACAGCTACAGAATAACACCCCTCAAAACTCTGCAACCTGCTGTGGGGCCTGTGAGAATGTCTGACGATGTCAGAGTCCCCTTCTCACCTTATATTTTGGTTTAAAGGATTGAATTTTACACTTGGCTTTGCCACTTTATAGCTCTGTGAACTTGGGACCATCAGTCATCAAACTTGTCCTGTGTTTCCTAACCCATCAGGGTTGAACTAGACCAGTAAGTTTTAACCCCGGGGAGGGAACAGGCTGGTCGGGGTGATGGTCAGAGGGTGTCTGCAAGGGTACAGTTCTGTCTACACGTACACGTCCTTACACACACACACTTCCTTCCACCCTCCAGGGTCCTGAGTGCCTCTCTCCAACTGAGGTCATAACTGCATGTAGGAATTGTTTGGTGATATTAAGAGTTGTGCATGTGCTTATTGATTAGCACTCAGCACGGGTGGCTGCAACGTCCAGCGCACTCAGCCTGCCCGAGAGGAGTTACCCCACGTCCCCATGTCCGAGGGCAGGGTCGGGGACTGGGAATATCAACTCGCATCCAAAGATCGGTGGCTGCGCTGACGCGGGAGGACCTGGAGGAGCTGTCCCACTTTGAGGGTCGGGAGGGGCAGCGGTGAGGAGATGCCCTTCCTCCAGGGTGGGGAGCAGACGCTGCACTTTACTGGGGCAGCCGTTTAGTGATATTCCAAGCTCAAGAGAGAAGAAATCCAGCTCTACACACCAGAACTCCAAAACAAGCCTCCCTAACCAAGAAACCTTGACAAGCCACTGATACAACCCCGCCTATAGGGAGGAAATTCCATAATAAAGAGAACTCCGCAAATTCCTAGAATATAGAAAGGCCACAACAAACNAAAAAAAAAAAAAAGAGTTGTGCATGTGAACAAAACGGAAGCAGAGAAAAGTTGAGAGCTACTGGATTACATTCTCTGTAATGACCCTTCCAGCTCTAATGATCTGTACCGTTAGGATGTTATAGAAAGTAAAATGAAATAGATAGCAGTGTCTATGTAGTGGATAACGTGGGCCACCGTGCCTTGTGAGAAAAATCACTGAAGTCCAGAAGTTTACGTGTGGGGACACGAGTTCAGTCCCTACTCCAGGAAGATCCCACATGCTGCTGGGCAGCTAAGCCCGTGGGCCACAACTACCAACCCTGTGCATCTAAAGCCCGTGCTCCAGTGAGGAGCCCGTGCACTGCAACTGGAGAGTAACCCCCACTCACCACAACTAGAGAAAGCCTGTACACTGCAGTGAAGACCCAGAGCAGCCAAAAAAAGAAGGTTCCATTTTCTTTCACTCTGCCCCTGAGCAGTCTTAGAACCTTGGGCCGGCCGTTTGATTGCTTCACGCTTCCAGGTTATTATCTGAAAAATAATGAGAGATCAAGTAGAGAAATTAATCTGAAAACTGTAAAACTCTGTATTGGCTATAAGAACATGTAGGTGTTATTACTTAATTTCATTATAGAAACTTGGTTCTGATGCCCAAGAAATTCTGGTAGATGTTAACATTAACTGTTGTTGAGTTATTTCTTCATTGATGTGTAAACTCTCCCTTGAAGTTCTTTTTTGTTTGTTTGTTTGTTTGTTGTGGGTTTTTTTTTTTTGAAGTTCTTTTGATCTCAAACCTGTATGCCTGTCTCTTCTAATTCTGATATGAAAACCTTCTAAAGACCTTTGCATACAGATGGGAAGAGAAGCGAAACAGGGTTTCTCCACTGCCTAACATTGGTAGGCTACAGGTCATTTTCTACATGCAGCTATGTTTTGGTTGTCCACACAATGAATTGTAGTTGCTGAATTTAAAATTTGGGAAGCTTGACATAGAAATATCTTCTCTGGAAAAATCAGAAGATCTGACAATGCTGTATCTTAATTCCCCTCTGAGGCAACAGTCGATCCAGATATGAGGAGCCCTTGCTGTTTGGACTGGACTGTACCATCCAGTTTGCCCCAGTTCCTACTACTGCCTCTCGTGTCTGCCCCTTGACCCATCCGCAGTCCCAGTGAGCTCCCAGGGGGCATTTGGTTTCTGGCTTTTGGCTCGGTGGAAGTAGCAGTGCATCATGTCACATTAGTTCATGGTAGCAAAGTGTTAGATCTAATAGTTTACAATTTTTTTAATCAAAAAAGGAAAATAGAATCCTATTGTGTTTACTGAATTTCTCCTCACACTTCATGCCCCAGTTTAAAGCTCCCTTGTGTTTTGAGGATGTGGGTTGGTTATGGTTTTTCACGGCAGCAGTTGGGGCCACTGAAAAGCCTCAGGCCTCGGGTACGCATCCCTTCCTCAGAGTCTAGGCTTTTCATTGTCCCCACTCAGTGGAACAGCAGGGTGACTTCTTCCCAGCAAAACATCGTGGTTTCCTATTACAAGACCAAAGCATCTCCCCATTAGAAACAAAGAAGCACCACATACACTGCAGTGATTGTAAGAGCGTGTAGGCTGAGACTTTCCCAGTGGCCCAGTGGTTAAGACTTCACACTCCCAATGCAGGGGGCCCAGGTTGGATACCTGCTTAGGGAGCTAGATCCCACATGCTGCAGTTAAGAGTTCAGATGCCGCAACTAAGACCTAGTGCAGTCAGATAAATAAGTAATTTTTTAAAAAATAATAAAAATGTAGAAGTATGTAAGCAATCGTAGGTGGTAACTGGATAAGCTTTTATGTTCTCATTTTTCAGTAGTCTACTTTAAGGGAATCAAGTTCTCATCCAGCAGAATTGGCTTTTTTTGCACTGTACTAAGCCTTCCCTGGGACTTCCCTGGTGTTCCAGTGGTTAGGATTTTGCACTTCGAATGCAGGGGGCCCGGGTTCAATCCCTGGTCAGGGAACTAAGGTCCCTCATGCCATGTGGCACGGCCAAAAATAAAAATAAATACTAAGCCTTCCCTGACAATAGAAGGAAAAGACAGGAAGTTACCTCCCCTGATACATATTTACAAGAGATGAATTGGTGCCTAATGTAATAGGAAGATTGACCCCACTATTCATACTGTGAAGAAAAAGTCTCACTGAACTCAAGAGCAGTTCACAGAGCTGGCGTCACCACTCCCTCAAGGAATTCTGCAGGTGGTGGTTTGTTCAGTGCAAGGGTTCTCTCTTTTCAGTCACAGCTTCCACCCCATAGAGGAAGCTATGTTCCCCCCAGGGTGGTGTTCGTGTTTTTAGACTATCGAACTTTTTTACTTGCTGACCAGTATCCATTTGCCACACATCTGTTAGTCTAAACTCACTGGTGGTCAGGAGGGTGGGGGGCACTGCTAAAGCCCCTAATGTCTAGGGCACCTTTAATCCAAAGATGTCAGGGTAGCCACCGACATGCTGGTCACTCCTGTCCTTGCAGTGGTATCATCCCCTTTCTGCCGGCGGAGGCTGGGAGTGAAATTGAGCTTTTATAGGTTGCATCAAATATTGGCTCTGTTTTCAGGCAATAGATAGGTTTTGGTCTTTTCTGTCTCTCTCTCTCTTTTTGTCTTTAACCTTTAAGAAAGTGGATCATCCTCTGGCAGCATTCCAAAGGAATAAGATGCCGCCATTCACAGCTCATAACACCAGCCACCTGAGTCCCTAAAGTTGCGTTGTTTGTGCAGATACCCATGTTGCAAATGAAATTGGCTGCTTCTCTCAAATGGCAGAAATCCAACTCTGAGCTGTGGAAGTAGAGTGGAAACCATACAACCTGGAGGGTGCTTACAGACCAGCTGACATTACATTTAGAGGAGCAGCCTTGGGCCTGGATCATCCATGCTTTGGTTTTTCTCTGCAGTCCTTTACATTCATCTGTATCTCACTTTTCCCTACCTATTTAATATCATCCTTACAGTGTCTAAGAAGGTTAGCCTGGGGAATTGCCTCATGGTCCAGTGGCTGAGACTTGAGCTCCCCATTCAGGGGCCAGGTTCAATCCCTGGTCAGGGAACTAGCCGCAGCTAAAGATCCCACATGCCTCAATGAAGATCAAAGATCTCACATGTCCCAACAAAGACCCAGCACAGCCAAATAAATACATAGCTGTCTTTTTTAAAAAGAGACAATCAGCCTGTATTAAGAGGTACAATATGGTCAAGATCATGAAAAAGAAGACAGAAACTCCCACAGATCAGAGGAGACTAACGAGACATGTGATTAAATGTAATCTGGGACCCTGAATTGGATCCTAGGACATAACTGTGATGTTAGTGGAAAGACTCATGAAATCCTAGAAGTCTGGGGTCAGTTAATAGCCTTATACTAATGTTGGCATCCTAGACTTGACAGGTGTTTGTTCCTGGTTATGTAAAACGTTCACATTTGAAGGAGGCTGGGTAGATGAGAACTTTCTGTACCGTCTTTGTAGCTTCTCTAAAGTTCTAAATAATTTTCTAAAATTATTTCAGAGTGAAAAGTTGTCTAACCAGAATCATAGAACAGACAGCACCTCGTGTGATTTTAATGCCCCAGGTGGCACTAGTGGTAAAGAACCCACCTGCCAATGCAGGAGATGTAAGAAACCTGGGTTCTATCCCTGGATCAGGAAGATCCCTTGGAGAAGGGAATGGCAACCTGTTCCAGTATTCTTGCCAGGAAAGTCCCATGGACAGAGGAGCCTGGTGGACTACAGATGGGGTGGCAAAGACTCGAACATGACTGAAGTGACCTAGCATGCACACACTGCAGTTTAGAAGCATTTATAGGAGGAAGCTGAAGCTTAGTGAAGTGACTCACCTGAGTTCTCCAGGAGGTTCAGGTGGTGTCCAAAGGCCAGGGTCCCTGTCCTCCTCCCACTGCGCCACCTGCTTCTACTGGTCTCTGCGTCCCCTCGTCTGCAGGATAAGTCATCCGAGCACAGGGTAGACCTAGCTGATAGGTGATCAGGGTGGACCATGCAGGTGTACAGACTCATGGGCTGCATGTGATATACTTCACTGACGAAAAACATTGAAAATATCTTTCCAACTGTACTTTCCAGTTTAACTCACTTTTGGATGCTATGTTCCAGGCGTGTGTATCTAAGGGTTACCCAAGGGGAGAAAAAGTGACTTGCAGGTGGCTTAGGCATCTTCCACTCTCCACCATGATGTTCTCTGTGTAGAGAAGGATGTAAACAGTAAAGGGCAGGGGGCGTCCCTAGTGGCTCAGTGGTAAAGAATTTCCCTGCCAATGCAGAAGACACAGGTTGGATCCCTGGTCCGGGAAGGCCCCACATGCCATGGAGCCACTAAGGCTGTGTGCCGCAACTGCTGAGACTGTGTGCTAGAGCCCGTGTGCTCCGAAATAAGCCACCGCAACGAGAAGCGAGAAGCACACATGCACCACAGCTGCAGAATAACCGCTGCTCTCTGCAACACAAAGACCCAGCCAAAAATAAAATAAGTAAACAAATGGGGTTTTTTTGAAAAATAGTAAAGAGCCCCATGGGAGTTAGAATGCGATGCCCAGCCAAGGTATTTATAGCTCTAGAGTGGCCGGCCAGCTTGACTCTGCAGTTAGCTCTGATTAGGTACAAACAATTTGCAAAACTTCTGTCAAATAGACTAGAAACAGAGTGACTTAGCACCTTTGGAATACTTGCCTCTTCATTTTGTCACACAGTGTGGCAGACAGTCATTTGCAAAAGTCACACAGCTGGAATTGTTGAAGATAAATCTTGTTCTGCTCTGGGCCCCATGGAGGGAGCACCCTATCAGTCCAAGATGGGGTGACTCTAGGGAAGTGAAAGTGCCATAAATAGATGTGCATGGGCACTTCCTGACAGGCCCATGGCTAAGACTCCATACTTCACCTGGGGCCCAGGTTCAATCTGTGATCCAGGAACTAAGATTACATAAGCCAAGGGGCTTGGCCAAAAAAAAGAAAAGATGGGCAAGGCTGAGTGTTTTTAAGCACTAGATTTGGGAGCAGGCTGCATCAGGTCAATATCACCGAGGACGTTTTTGTGAGGTCACAAAGCAATCGTTGCTGTGCCATTTGGACTTTTAGTTCCTAGATTATTTTAAACAGTGTTTTTATTTTAAAACCCCCTTTAAAAGAAACACTTGCCCCTTTTTGGTGATGAACAATTTATATGGGAGGGGAGAAAATGTTTTCATTATTTTTTTGTTTACTTGCTAAAAGCAGTAGTGAACAGATTTCTCAATTTTGGGGGGATAGGCCAGCTTCTGTATTTATTTTTCTGGATTGCCAAATAATAAAATCAGGTTGCACAAAGGCTGTTTTTAATATATAATTAAAATTATATATTAATGTTAATGTATATGTTTTAATTTTAATGTATGTATTAATTATATATGTGCATATAATTATATATATTATGTATGTGCATGTATTCATATATGTGTGTATATATGTAATTTTAATGTATATATTCATACATATGCGTAGGTTTTTAGGAAGATACATAAAAAATTGTTAGCCTGTGAGAAGGAGTAGTATGGGGAGGGACTGTACCTTTTTACTTCATATTTTTCTGTACCATTTTGATTTTTTGCTATAAGCATGCATTTTTTGAATGACTTTTTAAAAACTTGTGATTTCCAAGATAGCTTTCTTTCATATCACCTGCCTTTGTAGGTGTTCTCTGAGCAGCCCCTCCATCTCCCCTGTGTTTCTTCCACTACCACAGGGTCAGGACTGTTTGACCTTTCCTCCAATGACCTTGGTGGTCTATCCTGTTCCCACTATCAGTGTCCCTAATGGACTTGTAGCTTTTGGGGCCCTTGGGAATCACTTGGTGCAGGTTCTTCTCTTACATGTGGCCCTTCCCAACCTGTTTGAAATCTCAGAGACTGTCTTGCTTTTGGATGAGCTATACAGTAGGGAAAACCACTAGACCATTCCGGTATGACCTAAATCAAATCCCTTATGGTTATACAGTGAAATAGATTCAAGGGATTATATCTGATAGACAGTGCCTGAAGAACTATAGACGGAGGTTCGTGACATAGTACAGGAGGCAGAGATCAAGACCATCACCAAGAAAAAGAAATGCAAAAAGGCAAAATGGTTGTCTGAGGAACACTTACAAATAGCTATGAAAAGAAGAAAAGTGAAAGGCAAAGGAGAAAAGAAAAGATATATTAATGCAGAGTTCCAAAGAATAGCAAGGAGAGATAAGAAAGCCTTCCTCAGTCAATGCAAAGAAATAGAGGAAGACAATAGAATGGGAAAGACTAGAGATCTCGTCAAGAAAATTAGAGATACCAAGGGAACATTTCATGCAAAGATGAGCACAATAAAGGACAGAAACAGTATGGACCTAACGGAAGCAGAAGATACTAAGAAGAGGTGGCAAGAATACACAGAAGAACTGTACAAAAATGATCTTCACAACCCAGATAATCATGATGGTGTGATCACTCACCTAGAACCAGACATCCTGTGAAGTCAAGGGGTCCTTAGTAAGCATCACTACAAACAAAGCTAGTGGAGGTGATAGAATTCCAGTTGAGCTATTTCAAATCCTAAAAGATGATATGTGAAAGTGCTGCACTCAATAATATGCCAGCAAATTTGGAAAACTCGGCAGTAGCCACAGGACTTTGGAAAAGGCCAGTTTTCATTTCAATCCCAAAGAAAGGCAGTGCCAAAGAATGCTCAAACTACTGCATAATTGCACCCATCTCACAGGCTAGCAAAGTAATGCTCAAAATTCTCCAAGCCAGGCTTCAACAGTATGTAAACCATGAACTTCCAGATGTTCAAGCTGGATTTAGAAAAGGCAGAGGAAGCAGAAATCAAATTGCCAACATCTATTGGATCATCAAAAAAGCAGTTGGTGGGAATGCAAAAGCAACAGAGTTCCAGAAATCATCTACTTCTGCTTTATTGAATATGCCAAAGCCTTTGACTGTGTGTATCACAACAAACTGTGGAAAATTCTTAAAGAGATGGAAATACTAGACCACCTGACCTGCCTCCTGAGAAATCTGTATGGAGGTCAGGNAATCAAATTGCCAACATCTATTGGATCATCAAAAAAGCAGTTGGTGGGAATGCAAAAGCAACAGAGTTCCAGAAATCATCTACTTCTGCTTTATTGAATATGCCAAAGCCTTTGACTGTGTGTATCACAACAAACTGTGGAAAATTCTTAAAGAGATGGAAATACTAGACCACCTGACCTGCCTCCTGAGAAATCTGTATGGAGGTCAGGAAGCAACAGTTAGAACTGGACATGGAACAACAGACTGGTCCAAATTGGGAAAGGAGTACGTCAAGGCTGTATGTTGTCACCCTGCTTATTTAACTTATATGCAGAGTAAATCATGAGAATTGCTGNATCAGTCCTGAATATTCATTGGAAGGACTGATGCTGAAGCTGAAACTCCAATACTTCTGCCACCTGATGCTAGGAAAGATTGAAGGTAGGAGAAGGGGACGACAGAGGATGAGATGGTTGGATGGCATCAGCAAATCAATGGACATGAGTTTGAGTAAACTCCAGGAGTTGGTGATGGACAGGGAGGCCTGGCGTGCTATAGTCCATGAGGTCGCAAAGAGTCGAACACAACTAAGCAACTGAGCTGAACCGAACTGAAGAAAGGCTGAGGTGGATGGATGCCTTGCCTGCCCGCAGGCCTGACATCCTTGTATGTCCTCAAGGGCTGCCAATTGGTACCTGAGTGTTGTTTATATTCCAACAATATATAGCCAATATTGTACATCCTAAGGTTCATTTCAGCTTGTAGGAGGAAGAGCCCTACTGCTAAAATGCTGATACCTCGTGGCTTAAGGTTGTTGGTCTAGGAAGCTCAAAGGGCGCCCCTGGTGGAGGCCCAGTGCACAAGGGAAATGTACCAGGGCTGTTGTGGAGGCCTCGCCCCTCTCTGGACGTTTTTTTTTAGCCTGCATTATGGTGGGCTCACTGGAAATTTTAAACTGTGACACTTGAGGTGACATTTTCTTAGATTCCTGCAGCCTTGGAGACAAGTGACAAAAAAAAAAATCACTTCAGTCTCTGGAGCGCTGAGGGAGAGCACGGACTGGGGACTGAGCAGGTGTGAAGGCGAACCTGGCTTTACCAGGGGCCACACAGTTGGACAGGAAGGTCCCCTGGTCTCACTGGGGGCTCTCACGGTCCTGGGGGAGAGGAGCGCTGGGATATAGTTAACACTCGGCTCTATTGTGTCTTCCTCACCATCTGGGTCCTCAGCTGACTTCTCTCACTTCTGCTCAAAGGTTGTGGAAAGGAGGAGAACGCCAGCTGAGATCAGAGAAGAGTTTGAGCGGCTGCAGCGTGAGAGAGAGGAGAGGCGACTGCAGCAGCGCACCAACCCCAAGGTCAGTGGCTGGTTCTGGGGGGAGCAGTGGTCTGACGTGGTCAGTGCCGCGGGCTCTTACGGCGAGGCCGTGAGAATTGGGAGGAACTGAGTGTCGCTTGCCAGGTCTCAGGGTGGCCCCTGCCTGGAGGGCCACTAGCAGGCCTGCTGGCGATGCCTGGAGAGAAGGCAATACAAGAGACATCCCGAATATGGGCATGGGCCAGCTGGTGAAGACCCATCCTTATAATCACGCTGCCCGAGCCCTTGACTGTAAGAATCAGCCAGAGGCCCTTGTCAGGAGAGGACAGCCACCTGCCCTCACACTGAGGCCCAGGGTTCCTTGCAAACCAGTTAGGATACGGAGGGCCAGAGAGCCCAGACCATGGGGCGTTTCCAGACCACAGTAAGTGGGGGCCGTGTGCATCACCCAGGGCAGCAACGCCGTGAACAGTGGGTAACAGGCTATTTCTGCAGCCATAGGGTGACCTCTTTTACCCGTTAGTCAGGTCCCCGATGGAGGCTGAGTCATATAACCCAGGGACACGCCTGAGTCTGAAAGTTAACTTTTCAGTCCAGTTATGGTCTCCGTTTCCTGTAATTCATTAGGGAGGCAGATTTTTCTGCATGTGCACCTCGGTCCCATGACACACAGGATAACTCTGTCAGTTCACGGTGCCAGTGGTACTGACTGACTGACTGCACTTGGCTCAGGGTTCCCGCTCCACAGTGTTTAATAATAAGAGAACTCAGCGGGTGGGCTCTGTCAGTGTGGCCAGAGCAGCCCGGCAGGCAGCCTGAAGATCTTCTAAAGGAAAAGAACAAATGCTGGCTTACACAAGGGAAGCTTGATGTTAGGGGTTTCTGATCACATTCACTGTACAGAATGGACTTTTCTAAGACCCTACATCATTTAAAGGCCCACATATTCAGAAAACTCCCATCTCTTCGAATCCTGTTACATTGCAGGGTGTATTCGCAAACGCCAGGGCCTCCTTCCCAACCCTTCAGAGAGTAACAGCTTCAGTAGAACAGTTACTTTGGCTCAGCCAAGACAGAGACTTGAAACACTGGCTGCACCAAGTCAAGGTCTGTGAGATGTTGAGACAGTTGGAAATCTGAGGTGCTCTGAACCATGCTGACAGGTTCCCTTCTCGAGGGTCCAGCAAGCTCACCAGAGGGGTCTGGGTAAATGTCCACGTTGGCAGGTGGAGGTCAGGGTCGGGGAGTGGGGAGGGGTGCCTGGCAGGAGCGGGCCGTTCCTGTGGGGTCTTTGCTGTTCTGGCTGCAGCTCTGCTGCTGCCTGAGCAGTGAGGAGAAAGAGTGTCACAGCAGCCCACGCCTCTGTGTCCTGGGATGAGATGGTCCGTCTGGGTGTGCGCGGTAGTCGTTTGTTGTGCTTCTATGGAGATGTGTCTCCAGGCCATGTTTATGTGGAATGAGGAAGCACAGCTGTGACCATTCCACACAGGTATGCAGGATATTGTGCGATTCCCAATACTTCACTACTTCTGTAAAGTGCTGCCGGATAAATAAAGATATCTCCTAACCAGAAGTACTGAGTGATAACCAGATGTTGGCTCTGCAGCATTTTGAAGAGAGGTTTCAGGCTGGATCTTTTATTTCATTTCCAAGTGTTTTGCTTTGCAAGATGAGCAGTGAGGTTTAGCATGTTCTCATCCTAAAATGAGAGGGGTGGTCTCTTTTGAGATGACCAGAAGGAGGAGGACCCTTCTGATGACCAGAGGGCTTGCACTGGTCTGTCACCCGGATCCCACAGGGGACCATGGCTTGTAGGGGAGGGGAGTGGCAGACTGGATAATGCTCGTAGTACTGGCTCTGAAACTGGAGTGGGTATTTCTCCATTTTCACAACAAGAGTTCACTGGGGAGGAATTTCCCAGTTGGAATATGTACCAAGAACAGGCAAAAAGATCAAGTGGGAAAAACCCATAGTTTGGAAATACCACCTCTGACACAGTGATGTGGGATGCAGAGCTCACCCTTTGACCTCTGTGCAGGTTTCTAGTTTGTAAAATAAGGATGCTTATCCTAACCACCATGCCAAGTTGCTAAATGATTGAAGAAATATGACATAGATGTTAATTTCTTAGAGACAGACAAGGCTGCTCAGTAAGTGCAAAGTGGTATGCATACTAAGGTCAGGTTAAGAACTTGCTTCAGTGTCTGGATCAGCACCGTGTGGAAAGCATTCGCCTCACTCGGATGGTCCACTGCCCCCAGTAGCTGGGTTTGTTGGGAGGAAATCTGTCAGTTGGGTTCTGGGAATGGCCCTCTACAGATACCAACCCCCTGCACTGCCGAAATGCAGTGCCTTCCATGTGGCCAGCCACCTGTGAGTCCTGCCTTGTGTGCGGGTGCTGCGGGGTGGGAAGCAGGGAGTGAGTGCCAGCTCTATTCAGCAGGTGCCTCCTTCCCTCTGGCCCTGTCGCCGGCGGGACCCAAACGAGCGCACGGGCTCCACGTATGCCAGGGCAGCCTGGGGAGCCTTGCACTTGCCATCGGGGCTCTGGATTCAGACTAACCCCAGCTCTGGGCCTTGGGCCCAGTCACTTCTCCAGCTTTAGTTCTGTTTCTCCCTATGTGAAATGAGAGGTTTGCCATGAGGCCCAGAGCATAGGGTCACATCCTCAGACCCCAAAATCCTTAGCTTCGTCACCTGTTTCCTGTCTTTAAGGCTATGTGCGATCAAATTCCTCTATCTGCATTTCCTGCTGGAAAATGCCAAGCTTAGGTTGTTGGGTCCCAGGGTCTCCAGGGCACTCCATGTTGAGCCGATGTTGGGGAAGTGAGAGGATTTACAATCAGACAGATGGTGAGATTCGTCTGCATCCTTGAGTGTGACTGGGGTCTGAGGGACTACCCTGGCCTTCCTCTCTCCATCCTTAAGATCATACGATAGGCTTGTTCTCTGCCTTGTTCACGTCATATTAATTACTGTCATCCCTTTCTTTTGCTAATACCTGTAAATCTTCTTTCTCTGGACAGCAGCCAGTTCTGGGAGTCAGACTCTTTGCTGCCTTTTTAATGAACTTGTCCAGACCTCTTAAGAAGTAAGACGTTAAGTCAAAGATTGTTTAGTGGGCTTCATTGTCTGACTTTGAGAGTATCATTTCCTTTCTTTTGGACCCTGTTACATAAGAGTTTCGTGGAGATTGTTTCTGGGTTCCCTGGACCATTTGTTTTCCTTTCACTGTTACAGAGGTCGACATAAACTCCCTGGTAATTTTATGTCTTATTTTAGAAGGGCCATCTTATCGGTGTGGTTTTCTATAATAGCTGAAAATCACAATTCAACTTTATCAGGGGAAAATGTAAAATAATGTGCAAAGGAAGACATGTAAGCCCAAAGTAGTTTCATAAAGTTTTTTTTTTTTTTTTAAGATTTGTTTTGATGGCCATGCCTAATGATTATAGCCCTTGGAATGAGTCCATGGTTATAGCTTCATTCTGTTCCATGGAAGTGACTCTAATGTCGTAAACCGAATCGACTTGGCTGACAGGATAATCCTGCAGAAGAAAAGCTGTTTGAACCCATATGTTTGATGTGCTCAGTGGCAGAAAGGGGCAATTTACCGTATGCAGAAATGGGCTGCTGTTGAAAGTGAGCAAACCGAGATGGTGTCACCAAAGGAGATGGGACCAGGTTGAAAAAGTGCTGTGATATTAAGTGGATCTTTGGGGGAGAGGCAAGGTGGCCAACTGGAGGGATATATAGAAAGCTCTTTTACCTGGGTCGTAGCTGCATCTGCATCCTGCCAGCGAGATGGCTGATAAACCAAGTGTCAGGATTAAAGGCTACAGGGTGGGGCAGTGGGGCAGCATTGCAGTTGGGACCGAGTTTCCTTAGAAGCCCTGGTAAGTTGAGTTGAAAACTTAAAAAGCCAGCTTAAAACTCAGCTTTCAGAAAACAGTGATCACTGAATCTGGTCCCGTCACTTCATGGAAAATCAGTCAGTTCAGTTGCTCAGTTGTGTCCCACTCTTTGTGACCCTGTGGACTGCAGCACACCAGGCTTCCCTGTCCATCACCAACTCCTAGAGCTTGCTCACATTCATGTCCATCCACTTGGTAATGCCATCCAACCATCTCATCTTCTATCATCCCCTTCTCTTCCTGCCTTCAATCTTTCCCAGCATCAGGGTCTTTTCCAGTGAGTCAGTTCTTCACATCAGGTGGCCCAAGTATTGGAGTGTCAGCTTCAGCATCAATACTTCCAATGAATATTCAGGACTGATTTCTTTTAGGATGGACTGGTTGGATCTCCTTGCAGTCCAAGGGATGCTCAAGAGTCTTCTCCAACACCACAGTTCAAAAGCATCAATTCTTCAGTGCTCAGCTTTCTTTATAGTCCAACTCTCACATCCACACATGACTACTGGAAAAACCATAACTTTGACTAGATGGACCTTTGTCAGAAAAGTAATGCTTTTGCTTCTTGATATGCTGTCTAGGATGGTCATAGCTTTTCTTCCAAGGAGCAAGCGTCTTTTAATTTCACGGCTGCAGTCACCATCTGCTGTGATTTTGGAGCTCAAGAAAATAAAGTCTGTCACTATTTCCATTGTTTCCCCATCTATTTACCAGGAAGTGATGGGACCGGATGCCATGATCTTCGTTTTTTTGATATTGAGATTTAAGCCAACCTTTTCACTCTCCTCTTTCACCTTGATCAAGAGGTTCTTTAGTTCTTCACTTTGTGCCGCAAGGGTGGTGTCATCTGCGTATCTGAAGTTGTTGATATTTCTTCTGGGAATCTTGATTCCAGCTTATGCTTCATCCAGCCCAGCATTTTGCGTGATGTACTCTGCATATAAGTTAAATAAGCAGAATGGCAATATACAGCCTTGACATACTCCTTTCCCAATTTGGAACCAGTCCATTGTTCCATGTCTGGTTCTAACTGTTGCTTCTTGACCTGCATACACATTTCTCAGGAGGCAGATAAGGTGGCCTATGTCATGGAAAATAGATGGGGAAAAAATGGAAACAGTGGGAGAGTTTATTTTCTTGGGCTCCAAAACCACTGTGGACAGGGACTACAGCCATTAAATTAAAAGATGTTTGCTTCTTGGAAGAAAAGCTATGACAAACATAGACAGCATGTTGAAAAGCAGAGATATCACTTTGCCAACAAAGTTCCATCTAGTCAAAGCTGTGGTTTTTCTAGTAGTTATGTACGGATGTGAAAGTTGGACCATAAAGGAGGCTGAGCACCGATGCTTTTGAAATGTGGTTCTGGAGAAGACTCTTAAGAGTCCTTTGGACTGCAAGGAGTTCAAACCAGTCGATCCTAAAGCAAATCAACCCCGGATATTCATTGAAAGAACTGATGCTGATGCTGGAGCTCTGGTACTTTGGGCACCTGATGCGAAGAGCCAACTCGCTGGAAAAGACCCTGATGATGGGAAAGGTTGAGGGCAAGAGGAGAAGGGGATGACAGAGGATGAAACGGTTGGATGGCATCATCAATTTAATGGACATGAGTTTTAGCAAACTCTAAGAGATGGTGAAGGACAGAGAAGCCTGACATGCTGTAGTCCATGAGGTCGCAAAGAGCAGGACACAACTGAGCAACTGAACAACATCAGCGAAACTAGTCAGTTAACTGATGTACATCACAATGTGTTTGCCTGTTAAAAATTCAGATTATCAGGCTGCTACCTGGGAATCTGTGTTTTTACAAGTCCCCACCCCAAGAATTCAGATGGGTGGCTGAATATGAGAAGAATACAGAAGAATGCAGTAGTCTACAGATGGAAGAATAAAAAGGTATATTTTTTACAGTGTTTCGTTAATGGTTAAAGAACAAAGGGCGGGGATTGACTTAAGGATAGATATTTGGTCATTCAGAAGGATGGATTGGAATAAGTATTTACAAGTAGCAGTCAGCTACTTCCCCTTGTGTTTAGCTTATTAAATCTTTGAATCTTAGCCGTTTGTGATTTTTATTCAGTAGCTCAAAACTTGAGAAACTAAGTAAATCAGATTCTTTTGACAACCTGTGTACTCTTATGACTGTGATCTGATTGAAAATAGTATGGAACCGTGGGGTGTGCTCCCCGTGGAGTCTGTTAGCTCTGGTTGAGGCCGGGGTTGGGGGCGTGCTGTGACTGTCCCACGTCTGCCTCAGAAAAGTCAGAGTTCTCAGTTGAACATGTGCAGCTGCTGGGTGTCTCGCGGCAGTTTTTCAGTAGTGTTGTCATTGCATGGAAAGGACTGTGTGAGACTTGTCACTGTCCTTGTCCTTTGATGCTCTGACAGCAGAGGTAGGTGTCTTTGGACAAAGGTCAGCACACAGTGGTGGCCTGCTACCTCTTTCTGTCCAGCTCAGGAGGTAAGAAGAATTACTTGTTTCAATGGCTTTTAGGAAGTCAAAAGAATAATATTTTGTCATACATAAAAATAATATGAAACTCAAGCTTCAGTGTCCATAAATACAGTTTTATTGTTACATAGCAAAGCTTGTTCATTTACACATTCCCTTTGGCTATTTTGCACTATAGCATCAGAGCAGAGCATCTGCCCACAAAACCTTAAGCACTGATACCGGGCTGTTTATGGAAAAGTGTGTGACTACCTTGCTGTAGGAAAATAAGGTGAAATGTGCTCGTAGCAAGGAGAAAACAAAATACTTTAAAAGTTTTGTGTTTCATACTTAATAGCAAAGATTATTTGAAAGTATTTTCCTTTGTAAACTTTTCATTTGATAAAATCTGATTTAGTACCAATTTAATAATAAAAGGATATAAACTTGCATATATTGAGTTAGTGGTTAGAAGAAGTCTAACCCAAATCTGCCTCTCATTCCTAAGTCATGTCTTCCCACTGTATGAAAAGCATATTATGTTGGAAGTGAAAATGAATTGTAAGTTGCAGCCAAACCCCGTTTGACTCGTAGGGAAGTCAATTCTGGTACTGTAACCAGTCAGTTTTCAGAAGGTCATTTTCCTGGAAACAGAAGAGCAGAAAGCAAGCATCAGGACCACTCTCTGAAGTGAGGAGGACGTGTCCTTGCAGCCTCACAGTGACCTGATCAGTCCCTGTCTGGGGCGGCTCCTCAGACATGGCGGGCACCTGAGCCTCAGGTTCTCCTCACTTCTCCACTCCTCTAGGTCATTTTTTTTCTTTTTTGGGGGGAAGGGGCGGTCATTTTCCATAAACTTGTCAGCACCAACAGCTGTCAAGTCACAAAAGTGACTGGCTCATTGGAGTTTTTGACTAAATGGGCCTTATTTAAAGAAACAACAAAATAGTTGAAAGTGATGCCTTGAGCACTTTTTAAACTTCTAGAGTCTGCTCTCGGAGAAGGCAGCGGCACCCCACTCCAGTACTCTTGCCTGGAAAATCCCACGGCTGGAGGAGCCTGGAAGGCTGCAGTCCATGGAGTCGCCAAGGGTTGGACACAACTGAGCAACTTCACTTTCACTTTTCACTTTCATGCATTGGAGAAGGAAATGGCAACCCACTCCAGTGTTCTTGCCTGGAGAATCCCAGGGACGGGGGAGCCTGGTGGGCTGCCGTCTATGGGGTCGCACAGAGTCGGACACGACTGAAGTGACTTAGCAGCAGCAGCAAAGTCTGCTCTGTCCTCTGGTGAGTCAGTTGATTGTCAATATGGAGTTAACAGATGTTTATCATTTCAGAGGTTTTCTTTGGGAAAGGAAAGAAAACCGTCTTCAATGTTATCTGGAAGTTTTAACCAATACAACTAGACAAATAGTAAAAGATATAAATATTGAAAGGATTTTCATTATTTGCATATGTGTGATTGCCTGTCTTTATGTAATAAATTTATTTGGCTGGATCATGTGACATATGGGATCTTAGTTCTCCAAGCAGGATTAAACCCATGCCCCCTGCATTGGGAGTATGGAGTCTCAATCAGTGGACCCCCAGGAAGTCTCTGATTGCCTTTCTTTAAAGATCCAATTGAGGGACTTCTCTGGTTGTCCAGTGCTTAAGACTTCCAAGTTCCCGATGCAAGGCACCCAGGTTTGATCCCTGGTCAGGGAACTAAGATCCTACGTGCTGGAACTAAGGGTTTGTGTGCCACAACTAAGACCTGGTGCAGCCAAGTAAATAACTATTTTAGAAAGAAAGAGAGGCTTCCCTGGTGGCTTAGATGGTAAAAAAAGAAAAATCTGCCTGCAGTGTGGGAGACCCAGGTTCAATCCCTGGGTCAGGAAGATCCCCTGGAGAAGGGAATGGCTACCCACTGCAGTGTTCTTGCCCGGAGAATCCCATGGACAGAGGAACCTGAGAGGCTACAGTCCGTGGGGTTGCAAAGAACTGAACATGACTGAGCAACTAACACTTTCCCCTTTCACTTAGAATGAGAGAACAAACTGAAAACTCATGACTTGAATGAGCTGGCCAGTGACGAAACCCACATATGTGAATCAGTGGTTCATGAACCTGCTTCTCTCCTGGCCCCAGCACAGAGCCAGAGGAGCTGGCGAGTCAGGCCAGGTGGCTCTGCTCTGCGCTCTGGCGGCTCACGTCCTTCATGGTCAGCCAGCGTCCTCACAGTGACCTGTAGGCGGGGCAACTGTGCCATTCATCATCCAAACTAGGACATTTTTGAGAGTGAAAGGGATGTTTACAAGAGAGTAGCAGAAGCAGACTCATTATTCTTGGCATACATTCACATACTTTAGTAAGTTCTCTCTCTGGTATTTTGTGTTCTGGTTACGTATTGCTGCATGACAAACCACTCCAGAATTCAGTGGCTTGTGAGAACGATGTGATCTCCTCTCACACATCCGTGGGTTAATGGGACTCAGCCCGATGGTGCTTGCTTGGAGTGTGCTCGTGTGCTCACAGCTGATGGCAGCTGTGTCCTCTTGAAGAAGAGGCACACAGGTGCCTCTCATAACTGCAGCTGGGTTGGCTGAGGGTGGCCTGCCATTTCTCACATACAGCCTCTCCCTGCTCTAGGTCAGGCTTCCTCCCAAACCAGCAGCCCAGCAGTTGCAAGATACTTGGGTTGTTACAGGGTAGCTAACTCCCCGTCAAAAGCACATCTCCAGATGAAGCTGCAGGGTCCCTTGTGACCTGGCCTTGGAGTCCACACCATCCCGTCCACAGCATCCTCTTGGACGAAGGCAAGTTCTGGGCCCATGCAGGTCCAGGAGGGACTCTGTGAAGCCTGGAGTTTCCGCATGCGGGATTCTCAAGGCCACACTGTGTCACCGCTGTTTTTCTAAAGAATGTCTTCTCAGTGTCTTTTTGGTTTTTTTCCTTCATAACATTGCTGACCATATTCATATAAGGAGCAAATTTATTTAGTAGATTTTGACACTTTTGGCATATTTGATTCTTCTCTATATACTGTAATATTCTCTTTTTCTTTTAGTTATTTCACTTGGCATCTTTTAAAAAATTGTATAATCGATTTACAGTATTACTTTAGTTTCAAGTGTACAACATAATGACTCAAAATCTTTATAGATTGTGCTCCATTCATATTCAAGAATAATGCCCTCTAGGTCCATACATGATGCAAGTGACAAGCCTTTGTCCTTTTTTATGACTGAGTAGTATTCCAGTGTGTGTGTGTGTGTGTGTGTGTGTGTGTGTGTGTNGTGGGAGAGTTTATTTTCTTGGGCTCCAAAACCACTGTGGACAGGGACTACAGCCATTAAATTAAAAGATGTTTGCTTCTTGGAAGAAAAGCTATGACAAACATAGACAGCATGTTGAAAAGCAGAGATATCACTTTGCCAACAAAGTTCCATCTAGTCAAAGCTGTGGTTTTTCTAGTAGTTATGTACGGATGTGAAAGTTGGACCATAAAGGAGGCTGAGCACCGATGCTTTTGAAATGTGGTTCTGGAGAAGACTCTTAAGAGTCCTTTGGACTGCAAGGAGTTCAAACCAGTCGATCCTAAAGCAAATCAACCCCGGATATTCATTGAAAGAACTGATGCTGATGCTGGAGCTCTGGTACTTTGGGCACCTGATGCGAAGAGCCAACTCGCTGGAAAAGACCCTGATGATGGGAAAGGTTGAGGGCAAGAGGAGAAGGGGATGACAGAGGATGAAACGGTTGGATGGCATCATCAATTTAATGGACATGAGTTTTAGCAAACTCTAAGAGATGGTGAAGGACAGAGAAGCCTGACATGCTGTAGTCCATGAGGTCGCAAAGAGCAGGACACAACTGAGCAACTGAACAACATCAGCGAAACTAGTCAGTTAACTGATGTACATCACAATGTGTTTGCCTGTTAAAAATTCAGATTATCAGGCTGCTACCTGGGAATCTGTGTTTTTACAAGTCCCCACCCCAAGAATTCAGATGGGTGGCTGAATATGAGAAGAATACAGAAGAATGCAGTAGTCTACAGATGGAAGAATAAAAAGGTATATTTTTTACAGTGTTTCGTTAATGGTTAAAGAACAAAGGGCGGGGATTGACTTAAGGATAGATATTTGGTCATTCAGAAGGATGGATTGGAATAAGTATTTACAAGTAGCAGTCAGCTACTTCCCCTTGTGTTTAGCTTATTAAATCTTTGAATCTTAGCCGTTTGTGATTTTTATTCAGTAGCTCAAAACTTGAGAAACTAAGTAAATCAGATTCTTTTGACAACCTGTGTACTCTTATGACTGTGATCTGATTGAAAATAGTATGGAACCGTGGGGTGTGCTCCCCGTGGAGTCTGTTAGCTCTGGTTGAGGCCGGGGTTGGGGGCGTGCTGTGACTGTCCCACGTCTGCCTCAGAAAAGTCAGAGTTCTCAGTTGAACATGTGCAGCTGCTGGGTGTCTCGCGGCAGTTTTTCAGTAGTGTTGTCATTGCATGGAAAGGACTGTGTGAGACTTGTCACTGTCCTTGTCCTTTGATGCTCTGACAGCAGAGGTAGGTGTCTTTGGACAAAGGTCAGCACACAGTGGTGGCCTGCTACCTCTTTCTGTCCAGCTCAGGAGGTAAGAAGAATTACTTGTTTCAATGGCTTTTAGGAAGTCAAAAGAATAATATTTTGTCATACATAAAAATAATATGAAACTCAAGCTTCAGTGTCCATAAATACAGTTTTATTGTTACATAGCAAAGCTTGTTCATTTACACATTCCCTTTGGCTATTTTGCACTATAGCATCAGAGCAGAGCATCTGCCCACAAAACCTTAAGCACTGATACCGGGCTGTTTATGGAAAAGTGTGTGACTACCTTGCTGTAGGAAAATAAGGTGAAATGTGCTCGTAGCAAGGAGAAAACAAAATACTTTAAAAGTTTTGTGTTTCATACTTAATAGCAAAGATTATTTGAAAGTATTTTCCTTTGTAAACTTTTCATTTGATAAAATCTGATTTAGTACCAATTTAATAATAAAAGGATATAAACTTGCATATATTGAGTTAGTGGTTAGAAGAAGTCTAACCCAAATCTGCCTCTCATTCCTAAGTCATGTCTTCCCACTGTATGAAAAGCATATTATGTTGGAAGTGAAAATGAATTGTAAGTTGCAGCCAAACCCCGTTTGACTCGTAGGGAAGTCAATTCTGGTACTGTAACCAGTCAGTTTTCAGAAGGTCATTTTCCTGGAAACAGAAGAGCAGAAAGCAAGCATCAGGACCACTCTCTGAAGTGAGGAGGACGTGTCCTTGCAGCCTCACAGTGACCTGATCAGTCCCTGTCTGGGGCGGCTCCTCAGACATGGCGGGCACCTGAGCCTCAGGTTCTCCTCACTTCTCCACTCCTCTAGGTCATTTTTTTTCTTTTTTGGGGGGAAGGGGCGGTCATTTTCCATAAACTTGTCAGCACCAACAGCTGTCAAGTCACAAAAGTGACTGGCTCATTGGAGTTTTTGACTAAATGGGCCTTATTTAAAGAAACAACAAAATAGTTGAAAGTGATGCCTTGAGCACTTTTTAAACTTCTAGAGTCTGCTCTCGGAGAAGGCAGCGGCACCCCACTCCAGTACTCTTGCCTGGAAAATCCCACGGCTGGAGGAGCCTGGAAGGCTGCAGTCCATGGAGTCGCCAAGGGTTGGACACAACTGAGCAACTTCACTTTCACTTTTCACTTTCATGCATTGGAGAAGGAAATGGCAACCCACTCCAGTGTTCTTGCCTGGAGAATCCCAGGGACGGGGGAGCCTGGTGGGCTGCCGTCTATGGGGTCGCACAGAGTCGGACACGACTGAAGTGACTTAGCAGCAGCAGCAAAGTCTGCTCTGTCCTCTGGTGAGTCAGTTGATTGTCAATATGGAGTTAACAGATGTTTATCATTTCAGAGGTTTTCTTTGGGAAAGGAAAGAAAACCGTCTTCAATGTTATCTGGAAGTTTTAACCAATACAACTAGACAAATAGTAAAAGATATAAATATTGAAAGGATTTTCATTATTTGCATATGTGTGATTGCCTGTCTTTATGTAATAAATTTATTTGGCTGGATCATGTGACATATGGGATCTTAGTTCTCCAAGCAGGATTAAACCCATGCCCCCTGCATTGGGAGTATGGAGTCTCAATCAGTGGACCCCCAGGAAGTCTCTGATTGCCTTTCTTTAAAGATCCAATTGAGGGACTTCTCTGGTTGTCCAGTGCTTAAGACTTCCAAGTTCCCGATGCAAGGCACCCAGGTTTGATCCCTGGTCAGGGAACTAAGATCCTACGTGCTGGAACTAAGGGTTTGTGTGCCACAACTAAGACCTGGTGCAGCCAAGTAAATAACTATTTTAGAAAGAAAGAGAGGCTTCCCTGGTGGCTTAGATGGTAAAAAAAGAAAAATCTGCCTGCAGTGTGGGAGACCCAGGTTCAATCCCTGGGTCAGGAAGATCCCCTGGAGAAGGGAATGGCTACCCACTGCAGTGTTCTTGCCCGGAGAATCCCATGGACAGAGGAACCTGAGAGGCTACAGTCCGTGGGGTTGCAAAGAACTGAACATGACTGAGCAACTAACACTTTCCCCTTTCACTTAGAATGAGAGAACAAACTGAAAACTCATGACTTGAATGAGCTGGCCAGTGACGAAACCCACATATGTGAATCAGTGGTTCATGAACCTGCTTCTCTCCTGGCCCCAGCACAGAGCCAGAGGAGCTGGCGAGTCAGGCCAGGTGGCTCTGCTCTGCGCTCTGGCGGCTCACGTCCTTCATGGTCAGCCAGCGTCCTCACAGTGACCTGTAGGCGGGGCAACTGTGCCATTCATCATCCAAACTAGGACATTTTTGAGAGTGAAAGGGATGTTTACAAGAGAGTAGCAGAAGCAGACTCATTATTCTTGGCATACATTCACATACTTTAGTAAGTTCTCTCTCTGGTATTTTGTGTTCTGGTTACGTATTGCTGCATGACAAACCACTCCAGAATTCAGTGGCTTGTGAGAACGATGTGATCTCCTCTCACACATCCGTGGGTTAATGGGACTCAGCCCGATGGTGCTTGCTTGGAGTGTGCTCGTGTGCTCACAGCTGATGGCAGCTGTGTCCTCTTGAAGAAGAGGCACACAGGTGCCTCTCATAACTGCAGCTGGGTTGGCTGAGGGTGGCCTGCCATTTCTCACATACAGCCTCTCCCTGCTCTAGGTCAGGCTTCCTCCCAAACCAGCAGCCCAGCAGTTGCAAGATACTTGGGTTGTTACAGGGTAGCTAACTCCCCGTCAAAAGCACATCTCCAGATGAAGCTGCAGGGTCCCTTGTGACCTGGCCTTGGAGTCCACACCATCCCGTCCACAGCATCCTCTTGGACGAAGGCAAGTTCTGGGCCCATGCAGGTCCAGGAGGGACTCTGTGAAGCCTGGAGTTTCCGCATGCGGGATTCTCAAGGCCACACTGTGTCACCGCTGTTTTTCTAAAGAATGTCTTCTCAGTGTCTTTTTGGTTTTTTTCCTTCATAACATTGCTGACCATATTCATATAAGGAGCAAATTTATTTAGTAGATTTTGACACTTTTGGCATATTTGATTCTTCTCTATATACTGTAATATTCTCTTTTTCTTTTAGTTATTTCACTTGGCATCTTTTAAAAAATTGTATAATCGATTTACAGTATTACTTTAGTTTCAAGTGTACAACATAATGACTCAAAATCTTTATAGATTGTGCTCCATTCATATTCAAGAATAATGCCCTCTAGGTCCATACATGATGCAAGTGACAAGCCTTTGTCCTTTTTTATGACTGAGTAGTATTCCAGTGTGTGTGTGTGTGTGTGTGTGTGTGTGTGTGTGTGTGTGTGTGTACACCACATCCTCTCCATCTGTTCCTCTGTCAGTATACACTTTAGGTTGCTTCCTTGTCTTTTGTAAATAATGCTGCTGTGATATAACTTAGAGGTACATACATCTTTTCAAATCAGTGTTTTCATTTTCTTTGGCTCTATACCCAGGAATGGGATTGCCGGGTCATATGGTAGCTCTGTTATAGTTTTTTAAGGAACCTTTCCACAGTGGCTGTACTGGTTTACATTCCCACCAACGGTGTGGTAGGGTTCCCTTTTCTCTGCATCCTCACCATAATTTGTTACTGTGGTCTGTAAACTGTAGTATTCTTAATTGAGAAAATACTTTCAGTTTTAAATGAACATGTAAATATTTTTCACAGGTATTGTCTTTCTGCCTCCATTAAGAATACTTTTTTTCTTTGACAAATTTGTGAAATAAATTGTTTATGATCTTTTGAATGCTTCAAGTTGAGATGCCATAAAACTGTAGGCAAACCTTGTTAATTTCATCCCATTCCAGGAAAGAATATAAATTTAATTGAAAATGACAGCTCCACCAGACGATTCCTACCCAAAATTGAGATATTCCAAAATGCCATTCTGTAATTTCAAAATGCAATAAACAGAGCTCTTATTTGTTTAGTTTTTCCTTCCTCAAGAGATCAGTTTCACAGTATTCTTAGTAACACAGTTTTCAATGATTGCAGTTTCTTAAATATTTTAAAGTTGCATGATTTAAGGGTTTTTCAAAAGCAATTCTGCGAAGGTTCACACTTTCCTAATACACAGATTTAACACATGCTGCATTTCTTCTATTCAGAATAGGCTTCACAAGAAATGATCTTGTTACTCTGAATACACAAAAGTGTTTGTGTGTTTTGACAGCTTTAGCTTTATTTTCCGTAGGCAGAATATCACAGCTCATTTTAACAAAATTATGCATTGTGTACACTATAATTCTAAGACTATTTCTGCTCCATGGGTTTCTTGATTTAATTAAAACACTTTTACCAGGAGGCTGTACCTTCACCAAAATGGGTATTTGAGTATCGCCACAGAAGCACACCATTTTACATTCAGTGTGGAGCTGTTTGACTGAGTGTACAGTGACATTGACAGTGATGTCAGGCGTTTCACCTTCAGCGAATCAAAGTCATTTTTCATTTGAAACGTCTGGTTGACACTGGTGTAAAACTGGTGCATTAGCAGTTGTGAGCTTCTGCTGATACCAACTTACAAACAGCTATTGCTGTATCTTTCATGTGTGCCTTATGAACCTTAGCATGGAAGAAAAGAGTGAAATTAACATAAAGGAACTACCTTTTGATCTAAATGAAAAGTCATTTTTCCACAGCTGTATGTAAATACCCCTGCTGCTGGCAGCCTCACTTTTGGCTGTTCTCTTTAAAGAACAATTCACTATTAAAGATGCTGGTGTTTCTAAGGCAGATCTGAGGCTTTTAATTTTCATATGGCTGGAATTGGCACTGTGGATGGTCAGTGTTGAGAAACGGTTTTTAGGGACTTCCCTGGTGACACAGTGGATAAGAATCTGCCAGCCAATGTAGGGGACATAGGTTTGATTCCTGCTGGTGATGAAAATGGGTTTCCCTGGTAGCTCAGCTGGTAAAGAATCCACGTGCAGTGCGGGAGACCTGGGTTCAATCTCTGGGCTGGGAAGATGCCCTGGAGAAGGGAGAGGCTACCCACTCCAGTATTCTGGCCTGGAGAATTCCATGAACTGTATGAAAATACTGTTGATGATGATATCACTTTTTAAAAAACATCTAGGGTGATTGCTGAGCCAACCAAAACATCAGGGTTAACCTGTGTTATCCCAGATAAATCCCACCTGTGACGTTTCCCATGACCACCCAGGCCCGGCAGCCTCCAGCCCCTCCTCTGCCACCTCCCTCCCACCGCACTCCTCACAGGCAGATCGATACTTACTATCTCCTCCTGCGTTTCCCTCACACATTTTCATTCACAAGTCCCCTTCCCCAGGAGAAAAACACATTCTCCTAAGCTTCTTTTGGGGTGATAGAAGTGTTCTGTATAGTGATTTTGGAGGTGGTTTCACAAGTGTACACACCTGTCAAAACTCATGAAATTGCACACTTCAAACAGAAGCAGTTTATATTATATGCAAATTAAACCCCAATAAAGTTTTTTTTTTTCATGCACTGCAGAGAATTTAATGAAAATGTGTGTAGAATCTTGTCTTTATATGTTGGACTAAGGTAGCTGCCCATTTGAGGGACTTCCCTGGTGGTCCAGGAGTTAAGACTCCACCCTGCAGTGCTGGGGATATGGGTTCGAGCTCTGGTCAGGGAACAAAGACCCCACATGCTACACGGCGAGTAAGCCCACACACCACAACCGAGAGCCTGCACGCTGCAACAGAGATGCTTTATGCCACAGCTAAGACCTGACAGAGCCAAATAAAGTACTTTTTTTTTTAAGTATCTAATTTGAAAAGTCTTATGACAGTAAAAGAAAATAGTAAATATTGATTTCCTGAGTAAAGAGCATTTTTATCAGTCAGCAAAATTTTAGCTTGTTTCCTGAGAGAACAGGGGGTTCTATTTCTCATAACTTGAGGCAGAATAATTTTTAAATCTCCCATTTGTATATAATTTGGTTTGCACTTCTCTGTCTTTGAAGGTATTTTTTTATGTTTTAAAGAAATTTAAGATACTTTGTGACATATCAGTGTTTAGAATTGAATATTAAGAGTGTTTCTCCCATGTAGCTAGTTTCTGGTTGTTTTCTGCATTTGTGNCTAAGGTAGCTGCCCATTTGAGGGACTTCCCTGGTGGTCCAGGAGTTAAGACTCCACCCTGCAGTGCTGGGGATATGGGTTCGAGCTCTGGTCAGGGAACAAAGACCCCACATGCTACACGGCGAGTAAGCCCACACACCACAACCGAGAGCCTGCACGCTGCAACAGAGATGCTTTATGCCACAGCTAAGACCTGACAGAGCCAAATAAAGTACTTTTTTTTTTAAGTATCTAATTTGAAAAGTCTTATGACAGTAAAAGAAAATAGTAAATATTGATTTCCTGAGTAAAGAGCATTTTTATCAGTCAGCAAAATTTTAGCTTGTTTCCTGAGAGAACAGGGGGTTCTATTTCTCATAACTTGAGGCAGAATAATTTTTAAATCTCCCATTTGTATATAATTTGGTTTGCACTTCTCTGTCTTTGAAGGTATTTTTTTATGTTTTAAAGAAATTTAAGATACTTTGTGACATATCAGTGTTTAGAATTGAATATTAAGAGTGTTTCTCCCATGTAGCTAGTTTCTGGTTGTTTTCTGCATTTGTGGGTTAAATCCATAGATAAGCAATAGAGAGCCTTGAGCAGGGCAGTTTCATTTCATTTCCCACCACTTGTCCTTGGTAAGTTACTCGCCCACTTCATGCCTGATTTTCTGACTCTAGAAGACGTTGGTGCTCGGCTGCTGTTTGGTGTGAGCTGTGACATTCATGCTCTGTGGGCCAGTGGAGTCGTGAGTGCCCAGTGAATCCCGCGGCTGCTGGAGTGTGTAGTATTGTCTTTCTTCCCACAAATCCCAGGCCTGATGCTGACAGCTTGTTTCTCTGCCACAGGGGACCATCAGCGTTGGCATCGACGCCACTGACCTTTTTGATCGCTATGAGGAGGAGTACGAGGATGTGTCTGGAAGTGGCTTTCCACAGATTGAAATTAACAAGATGCACATATCACAGTCTATTGAGGTAAAGCACACAGACACGTCCCCCACTGCAGGGGGGCTTGGGTGCGGGGGGTGGGGGGGGTACTTGGGTTAATGAGTTGCAGCACAACACACAGCTGGAATGAAAGTCCGCTCAGGATTTTCTCATCTTTATTCATGAAAGGATGCAATTGAAAAAAGAATAGCTCCAGTCACAACCTTGTTTATCCTGCTTTCCTGACCCACATGTTAGCAGCATGAGTACGGGGTTGGAGGGTAGGGTGGCACTTAGCTTCAGGGTCTCGGGGCTCTCCAGCAGGTGGTGGAGAGCCACCACCACGCTCACGGTCTAGGAGAAGTGGGAGCCAAAGTCATGATGATTTTAGGAGCAAAACCACATCTCTGGGAAATTCCAGGAATGAGTCTTAGTTTGAAGGCACATGCTCCTGTGTGCTGAGCCCTGGGGTCACTGAAGTGTCATCTCTCTGGCTGACGTTGGCACGTGGCAGTGTTGGGCCATCTGCTGACGGTTACGGCAGGTCTCTGCCTCTTCAGCTTATCCACTTCTGCTCAAGTGCATCAGCCTGGAACGTGAAGTCCTGACTTAGGGAAACTCTCTCCCTCCTGGGGCTTCCAGTCAGTCAGTGGGGCTGCAGGCAGGACTGGGGAGTCCTGGACATCCCCATGGGTGATGTCACCATGGAGCGTGATGCTGAGGGGATGCTGGAAACCAGCATCTAGCCCTACATTGCTCCCAGTTTTTTGGAATTTGCACCTTCAAGCTTTTGCAAAACCTGACCGTGGTGGGCAAGTGCCATTCAATGGCACAATGGGAGAGGGGTGCAGCAGGCCCACATCCTGCCCGCTCGAGCTTCAGACACACCTGTGCTTCTGGCCTCACTCTCATGGCGGGCGCATTGGGCAGACTGCTGTCCTCGGCACTTCCGGTTACTTCGATACTGTATTACTGGCGGATATCATTTCCTAGGCACCCCTGACAGCTTCAGACACAGCCATCCTCTCTGGAAGCCTCTCAACCCAGAATGGGAATGGAGGGGGTTCCATTAACTTTGCGCTCAGACGAGTCACTTCTGCAAAGGGCTGGGGAGAGGTAAGCATGCCAGCGGGGGGTTGGGTTGTCAGCCACCAAGCCCACCCTCAGAATAACCTCAGTGGCCACATCAGGTGTAACAGAGTGCAGCTGTCAAACTTGTATCAACTGACGGTCCCCACTGGAAACCTGTGTCTCGCATCTGAGGGGTGCGCTGAGCCTCCCAGGCAGCTCACAGTCAGGCCAGAGCAACAGGATTCCCCTGGAGCTTCTAGAAACCTGGAAACTCAGTGTCTCTGTTCCTTAAACAAACCTGCAGGCCCTTCTCTTCTCCTGCACGATTCGGAAGGTGGGTCACCTCCGTCTCAGTGCAGTGGTTCACTGCTCGGCAGTCATTAAACAGCCAGTTCTGCCAAGCAAATTGAGCCGCATCAAATTAACATTGAGGAGTTGCCTTGAAAGTCACCCAGACTAGTAATGAGGCAGCCAGGATTGGCTGGACTTCACGGCTGTGAGAGCAGAGCCACTGGTGAGTTTCACGTCAGACCCCCGAGAGCCATCTCCAGTCACCTGTGAGACCTGCAGACGGTGCGGCAGAGCAGATGGACCCTCACGGAAGCCAGCGCTGCGCAGGCAGGGCCAAACCCGCCGGCAGAGGGCGGTGTGTGGACGGCTCCAGCTAGGGCAACGTGGACCAGGGGCCTGCAGTGCTGTCTGGGGAGGGGCTCCTTGAGGAGACTCACCTCATTGAAACCTGCTTCCTCTGGGTCTGTGCACATAGTCATCTTCCTTTGTCAAAGGTTAGAATGAGATACCAAGAATCTTCCCGCCCCTACTTTTAGAGGCCTGGCAAGGGCTGGTGGCTCTGAATTAAATGAAGAAATTAGAACCAGAAGTGCTTACTGAGACCTTGGTTACTGCTGGAGTGTAAAACACTATTAATTCTTTTTTTTTTTTTGGAACAGTTAGAATTTGGAGCAGGGGATCTGCAGGGGCCTTTATTTGGCCTGAAGCTGTTCCGAAATCTCACACCAAGATGGTAAGTATATCAAGATAAATGCCCTTTGGTGGTCTTTGTGGATTTAGACCAGAGCCTGTGTATTTTTCTTGTCAGGTCGTCTGGAGTTACCTTCTCTGACCTGCATGGTCACTGCGGGCAGACCCTGCCACGCTGGCACGGGGTCCAGGCAGTGTGCTTGGTGCAGAGAGCACTGGATTGGGCAGTGGGGTTGGGAGGGGTCTGCCCTTGTCCCAGCCCGGGGAAAGGCCCCTGCTTGCTCACGTGGGCTGTGAGGACCATTTGAGGCACTGGAGGCAATGCACGCTCACAGGGAAGAGGGTCCTGGTCTGAGTCTTTATGCACTAGTGGGTCATTTCTTTGTTGCAGAGAACAGTTTTGGGTTTGGAATGGGGCTTTACCAAGCAGTGAGGCAGTGAGTGAGGTGGCCTGTCAACCTGTCTCTCTGGTAGCTTTGTGTTAGGCCAGAGTATTAAACTGCCCCCACCCCAGCTTCATCTTTGCTTTCGCAGTGTTGTTGCACCCCTAGGACTGTCCCTTATAGGACACACGTGTTCTTATTCCCCATTAGGGGTACCTGTGTGAGCTCAGGTAGAAGAACTGGGTGGAGGATAAACAGCTCGTTCATCTGGCGACTGAAACGCAGCTGAAGGAGTCCTGGAAAGGACCACATGTCTCAAAAGAAAAGCAGGGCTTCCCTGGTGGCCCAGAGTTTGGGAATCTGACCAGCAGTGCAGGGGACGGGTTCAATCCCTGGTCCAGGAAGATCCCACATGCCACGGAGCAGCTGAGCTCACAAGCCACAACTCCTGAAGCCCATACTGTACAGCCTGTGCTCCATGACAGGAGAAGCCCCGCAGGGAGAAACCTGCGTACCGCAACTAGAGAGTGTGCTCAGTCGCTTCAGTCATGTCCAGCTCTTTGCAACCCTATGGACTGTAGCCCACCAGGCTCTTCAGTCCATGGGATTCCCCAGGCAAGAATACTGGAGTAGGTTACCATGCCCTCCTCCAGGGAATCTTCCCAACCCAGGGATTGTAGCATCTTTTTTAAAAAAGAAAAAATTGTATTTCATCCCCAGTCAGATGTTCATCTACGAGCCTGCCTTCAGTTCCTGGTAAAGGCAGGTGTGCCATGTGATGCACAGAATGAGTGGTGTTGTGAGAGAGGCAGTGGCTTATGGACAGATGGAGCTGGAAGCTGGTGGAGATGAGCAGAGTCCCTTGCGGAGATGAGCGGGACTTCCAGGCAGAGGGCGTGGGGTGAACCAGATGCAGTGGCTTGGGGACCCCCCCATGGTTTCTCTGACCTCTGCTCTGGGACTCGAACCCCCTGGGTCTGGGATGGATACAGAGATTTAGGCTTTTAACCAGAACTTCCAGTGGGTAGTATGTATCCATATCAGCATTGTCCTAGCCTTGTCTGCCTAGGATTGTCACCTCCCATGCTGAAGCTTTTGCGGGTCTGGAATTGAATTTCATCATGGTGCCTGGTTTATCAGACTTGGGATCATGAAGATTTATAGAAAGAATAATAGCTAATTAATACTCTTATCTGCTCTTATGGCTGCCTGAGTCCCAGGGTCAAGTTATTTCCAAGTCCAAACTGGCGACTGTTGTTGGGTGTGGAATTGGCCCAGAGCCCAGCAGGCAGCCTGTGGGATGTTCTCAGTCTCACCGCCCAGCAGGCCTGCCTTACTGCTCTCTCCCCAGAGTTCGTCTCTCTCTAGGACATGCTCCATAAGAACACGAAATCAGATTACTTTGATTAAGCAGAGATCTCATTCTTTATGTTTTGATTTTTTTTAATGTTGCTGCGTGACATCTCAGGGTGACTTTTATCTGTCCTCTATCTGCTTGCCCCCCAACTCCAGATCCCACTGTGGCCAGAGTGGAATAATGGGGCCTCTGTCTGGTGTGGCTGGAGTGTCAGATAAATGAGGGCAGGCTTGGGTTGGGGGCCCTGTGGAGAGCAAGGGGTTAGTTCCTCATTTGTCTGATCTTGGGAAAAGTTTTGCATGCACAGGAGCAAATGTCATCAGTTACCACTTGTATTATTATTTTAGTGGCAAAAGCGAGACACAGAAACCCAGAGGAAAGTGAAAGTGAAAGTCTTAGTCACTCAGTTGTGTCCAACTCTTTGCAGCCCCACAGACTATAACCTGCCAGGCACCGCCATCCATGGGATTCTCCAGGCAAGAATACTGGAGTAGGTTGCCATTTCCTTCTCCAGGGGATCTTTCTGACCTAGGGATCGAACCCAGTTCTCCTGCATTGCAGGCAGACTTGATTGTCTGAGCCAGCGGGGAAGAGCTTAGCAAGGAGAAAAACTAAACAGGCATCCATCTAGTGAGGGCTGCTCACTGGAAACCAGCTGTTTGCTCATCTTTAGTAAAGTTCTGTGAATCCCTTTGTTACTGAAATGAAATACCCCTATTTAACCAGAAGGTGGGGCTGACTCCCGTGGAAATGGAACTTCACAGGCCTTACAGAGGGACAGTTTCCTAGCTTTTCCAGCTTCAGTGGTATTGCGTGGCGGTGGGTGCACATCAGCCTCACGCGGCAGCTTTGAAAACTACACTGATGCCTGCCCACTGCCCCCCAGAAAAATGACTCCACTAGTCTGGGGCGGGCTCTGGGTGAGGGGCACTTAGACGTGGCCTCACGTTAGCACCACTTGGCCAGCTTTTCCATGCCGAGTCTGTAAGTCAGCACACCTGGGGTGGGAGCCTGCAGGTGGTTCTAACTTGCAGGAGGATTTGACCTGCTGGTTTAGGAACACAGATACATGGGTGCCTCTGTGATTGTGGCTGCAGTTGGAATGGGATGGGGTAGGGGGATAAGTGGACAGAGTCCCCAGATCACCCTCCTGCCCCCTTGCGGGGAGCCACCTGGGAACCCGTGGGAGTGATGGTGAGCAGGGTAGGGACTGGCAGAAAGGACGCAGCCAAGCCTGGCAGCAAGCCCGGTATCATCCAGGGCCCTTTCTCTGTGTATCCCCCAGCTTTGTGACGACACACTGTGCCCTGCAGTTTTCGTCTCGCGGCATCCGGCCGGGCCTCACCACCGTCCTGGCCCGGAACCTGGACAAGANGCAGAAAGGACGCAGCCAAGCCTGGCAGCAAGCCCGGTATCATCCAGGGCCCTTTCTCTGTGTATCCCCCAGCTTTGTGACGACACACTGTGCCCTGCAGTTTTCGTCTCGCGGCATCCGGCCGGGCCTCACCACCGTCCTGGCCCGGAACCTGGACAAGAATACGGTGGGCTACCTGCAGTGGCGCTGGGGTGTCCAGTCAGCCATGAACACCAGCATCGTCCGGGACACCAAGACCAGCCACTTCACTGTGGCCCTGCAGGTGAGGACAGCTCGGGGACCCTCCTCCAGTCCCTTGCTCCCCACCGCCAAGTCCACTGCCTGCAGGGCCAAAGGTAGGTTCTATCCATCTGCCTTCAGAAGCTGAAACAGGGTTGTGCTCAGGCTCCAGGGGCGCCCGTCATAAAGTGAGAGGTCTTTTCTGCTGAAAGCCACAGGATCAGGGTCGGGATGCCACGGTGGCTGGGCAGGAGCTCGAGGCAGCTGCTGCCCTGTGAGAACGCATGCTCGGGTGCAGGAGTTTTTATTTTTCCTGAGAAGTCAGAAGATTGGGTTTTTAAGTGGAATCTCCCAGTTTGTAAAGATCAGCTCCAGGTGGATTTTTACACACCCTGTGGGACAAGCCCCCTGCCCTGGACAGTGCTCGGCTGCTGGGTGGGGCAACCCCCTCAGCTCAGTCTCAGCTGCCTTTTCTCCCTCCACCTCCCCAGCTTGGAATCCCTCATTCCTTCGCACTCATCAGCTATCAGCACAAATTCCAGGATGACGACCAGACCCGCGTGAAGGGGTCCCTGAAGTGAGTGCTGGCCAGGCTGACGCGAGAGTCCACCCGATCTGTGCCGTCGGGCGCCTGCTAGGGTTAATGCACGTCTCGCCTGTGAGGCCATGGGATTTGCTACCCTGCCATCCCACCCTAAGGAGCTCGGGATCTAATGTCGGACTCCTCTCTGGTCATTGACCAGGGGTGTCCCTCCTGAACGTCCTCCCTGCAGGTGGTGGGAGGGCGAGGGAGTTGGGGATGGGAGCCTGGCCTCCGTCCTGGGTGACGGCTGCCAGTGGTGATGGGGTTGGAGGGGGGAGCAGGAGCAGGGGGCCTGGCTGGCTCACTGGTCCGCTCCTTGCAGGGCCGGCTTCTTCGGGACAGTGGTGGAGTACGGAGCAGAGAGGAAGATCTCCAGGCACAGTGTCCTCGGGGCTGCTGTGAGCGTTGGAGTCCCACAGGGCGTTTCCCTCAAAATCAAGTAGGTTGGACTCAGGTCCTTCTGGCCAAGGATTGTCTCGCACCTGATAATTCACCTGAGCTTCACCTGCATTAAGAAAGAAAGAGCCTTTGCTTAGAATTCCGTTAGAGATGTGCTCACTTCTGCCTGGGGTGTGTCAGCAAACATCGAGTCCAGAAGCCTGACATTCTGTCAGTAATGCCAAGTCTCTGCTTTAGAGAACTTCCTGTGCCCGCCTGCCTCTACTTGCCGGCCCTTCCCTGAAAGGCCCAGGATCGGCCCCGCACATCCATTCACCCACACGCTGCACAGCTCACAGTGTGGCATATACCTCATGGTCCGCAGGGCAGGCAGCATCGGGCTCTCTGCGCCAGATCCTCCCACCTCAGTGGCCCAGCTGGTTGCCTCTAAACAGAGGCCTCGCTGTCAGACCCTTGGCTGCCGAGACTCACCCCGCAGTGGTCTGCTCCGACCTCCTGGCTTCACCACTGTTGGGCTCCGTGATGCTCACACAGCACTCAGGGTTCCAGCTCCAGCCCGTGCATCCCTCATCCTTCCCTACACCTCTCCTGGGGGACCTCACAGCGTCACAAATGTCGCACTTCACTCCCATGCTCCCCTGCCCTCGGTCATGTGCGCCCTTCACAGCCTGCTGTGCCTGGAGTCCGCCCCCTCTCGGCACTTCAAGCTCCGTTTTTCCGCCAGTTCTGGCCAGAAAGCCGGGAGTGAGTCTCCCAGCAAGTCTCCCAGCCTCCCAGCTTAACATCCTCTCTCCTCAGAAAGCACATCCTCAGTCTGACCGCTTCTCACAATGTCTTCAGCCACCATCTCGGGTCTGAATTACTGCTCATGTCCTCCTGACCAGTCTTCTTCCTCGGGACGCTGCTCTCCGTAGACTTTTAAAATCTAAGCCGGTGTCTCACAGCCTTCTGCTTAAGGCCCTCAGGGACTTCCTCAATTCAGGGCAGATCGGCCCCCTCAGAACCCACAGGATCTAGCCCCTCACTCTCCTCTCTGCCCCCACCCGACCCTATTCACTCTGGCCTCCAGGCTGCTCCGGGAGCACACCAAGCCCACTCCTGCTTCTAGGCTTGGCTGGCGCCTGCTGCTCCCCAGTCCCCAGGGAACCACACAGCTGATTCCTTCAGTTCCCTCAGGTCTCTGCTCACGTGTCACCTGATTGCCAGAACCATCTCTCTTCACCCTGTTAAAACTGGCGGCCCTCACCTTGCCCCAAGCTGTCCACTTCGCCTTTGCCCGTTTCTTATTCTCCGTTGTACCTTCTCCATCTGACAAGCCATACATCCCTCACCACCCCTTATTCAGAGTGCCGTAATTCAGTCCATTTGTCTGTTCTCTCTGCTCCTGCCACCAAGGACACAGCCTAGCACTGAAGAAGGACTCTGTAAGTGCATGAGCGGAAGCAGCAGACCACAGCTCGGCTATGCATGGAGCTGAGGTCAAGGCAGGTCCCCGTAGCCACAGCTGGCATCAGGCACTTCTCTAACCTGAAACGTGAAGATGCCTGGGGTTTAATAAAGAACACGGAGCCGGCAGATTTCTGCATTCCAATCTCTTCTCCTCCCCCGCCTCCCACATCAGGACCTCCAGTGAGGCACCGTCCTCTGTTGTGAATGCTTCTCCCCGGCAGAAGTCACATTACACAGTCTGAACTGAATTCCTGTCCCAAGGATGCCAGCCTGCCTCTTTGTCCATAGGCTGCATTGTCCGAGTTACATTGGTAAATATAACTGGAAGGCACTTCAGTTCAGGAATAGCAGCTGGTCTTTGCTAACTTGTATTTATTTGACAAATCACACTAATCTTTGAATGGTAAACCAACCTTACATTTCCTGAGGCAAATTCCACTGGATCATGACATGTGATACTTTATATATGTTGCTTGATTTGCTGATGTCTTACTAAGAATTTTTGAATCTTTGTTTTTAAGGGATGCCAGTTATAATTGACTTTTTATTATGTATTTATCAGGTTTTGGACCAAGTTATGCCAGCCTTATAAAATGGGTTAGGAATTATGCCTTCCTCTGTTTTATGAAAGAATTTGTATAAGAATGGTCTTGGTTGTTTTTTTTTTTTCACCTAGTTTCGTAGAGTTTAGCAGTGAAATCAGCCAAGCCTGAGTTTTCATTATAGGAAGGTTTTTTGATAGTGAATTGAATTTCTTTCATAAATACAGGGCTTCTCCAATTTTCTGGTTCATCCCTTTTTTTCTTACCTTCCAGTTTTCAATTCAGTTCAGTCACTCAGTCGTGTCTGACTGTTTGCCACCCCATGAACCGCAGCACACTAGGCCTCTCTGTCCATCACCAACTTCCGGAGTCCACCCAAACCCATGTCCATTGAGTCAGTGATGCCATCCAACCATCTCATTCTCTGTTGTCCCCTTTTCCTCCTGCCCTTAATCTTTCCCAGCATCAGGGTCTTTTCCAGTGAGTCAGCTCTTGGCATCACGTGGCCAAAGTAGTGGAGTTTCAGCTTCAACATCAGTCCTTCCAATGAACACCCAGGACTGATCTCCTTTAGGATGGACTGGTTGGATCTCCTTGCAGTCCAAGGGACTCTCAAGAGTCTTCTCCAACACCACAGTTCAAATACATCAATTCTTTGGTGCTCAGCTTTCTTTATAGTCCAACTTTCACTTCCAGTTTTCCTGAGGTATAATTGACCAGTGCTTTATAAGTTTAAGGTATATGGCATAATGATTTGACTTACATACATCATGAAATGATGATCACAGCACATTTAGTGAACATCTGCCATCTCATGTAGATACAAAATTAAAGAAATAGAAAAAAAAATATATTGTTTTCACTTGTGACGAGACCTCTCAGGATTTACCTGCTGTGTTTCATCTTGTTTGCAAGCGCCATCACAGGTAGGGTGTAGAGGGCAACTCCATCATTCCGCAAAGGCCCTCAGGCCCCTGTTCACTTGCTTCCAACTTCGAGAAGTTACAAATTAAGCCAGTACAGACATTCATATTCAAGTTTTGTGTGAACACAAGTTCTCATTTCTCATGGGTAAATACCCTGGTGATCTGAGTCGTGTGGGAGGCTGTGTTTAACTTCACAAGAGTCCCAAGCCATTTTCCAAAGCAGCGGTCTCATCTTCCTTTCCCACCAGCAGCTCTGAGAGTTCCAGTTGTTCTTTTTTTTTTTAATTTCACATGTTTTAGCAGGTGGTGTAAGTTTGTCTCATTGTGGTCCTCTTAATTCTCATTTACCTCCTGTCTGAGATGTTGACTGGCTTTTCAAGTGCTCATTTGACATCCATTTTATTTTATTTTTTTTTAAGTGAAGTCTGTCTTTTGTCTGTTTCAGTGTTGGGTTGTTGGAGTTCTCCTTTTAGTGTTGAGCATTCTCCATCATTTCTGGAGCTGCTTTTGCTCCTGAAGGGTCTTGTCACTGGGTATAGGGTCAGAGTTGATGGAGTTTTCTCTCAGTGCTTTCTCAGTGTTCTGCTCTCTTCTGGCTCCTCTGTTCCTGACAAGTCATTGGTCCTTTGAACCCTTATACTCTGATGTCTCTTTTGTGTATTTTTCCCCCGGTTACTCAACTTTTTTTTACTCTTGTTTCTTAGCATTTGCATGTAGCTACATGTGATTTTGTTCTATGTCTGCTGCTTGGGGTTTGCTGAACTTCTTGCTTCTATAAATTGATGTATTTATTTATGTAGAATTATTAAATTTGCAACTTTTAGGCCATTAATTCGTTAAATGTTAAATATTTAATATACTTCTTCCCAGCTGCAATGTTGCCCCAGACTCTGAGCTCTGATTCTTCAGTCCAGTAGGAGTGCATCTTTCTTTGCAGTTTTAATCATCCTCTCCTCTCTGGGGCCCTAATTACTTCTGTGTTAAACCTCTGGGTTTCCGAGGCTCTGCCCGTTTGTCTTCAATCCTTTTTCTCTTTGTTCTTCACATTGGATCATTTCTACTAAATTCTCTTACTCTTCTTTCATCTCCAATCTGATGTTGAAGCATCAATGAATATGTTATGTCTTTGAGCAGAGTTTAAATAGTTGCTTTAAAATCCTTATCTGCTGGCTCCAGCATCTGAGATCACTCTTTATTATCTTTTTCTCACTGTATCTGGGTATGTAGCGTAGTTGGTATTGTGTTAAGTGTTAATTTTTGTTTCCTTTTAGAAAGTTTCCTTTTAAAATTTGGGCGAAGTCTGACTGCAAACTTGGGCTTAGCCATGTAGCAACAGTCAAAACACAGCACCAGGCATCCTTTGGGGATCTCTGGTACACTGAGAACTTGGGGTTCCCCACCTGTGACTTACCTTTGCTGGGGACCCCCCTCTTCCCAGAAGCAGTGGTTGCCCCAGACTCTGAACTCTAATTCTTCAATAGGACTACACATTTCTTTGCAGTTGTAATCATCCATTGTGGTATAGACTGAGAATTGCCTTCAGGCTAAAGGCTGTTTTTTAAAAAAGTCCAGCAGCTCACCAGTGCCAGTTGGTGCTTCTGCCCTGGGTTGCTGTCTGGTCCCCGAGGATGTGGGTCACATTGGTCAAGAGTTCACAGTTGATGTCTGTGGGGTGACTGGGCCAGTGGGAGCCACTCAGCCATCACTGACAGCTGACAGGACGTCTGAAGGAGTGGCCACCCCTGCCTTCCTGGGCCATGTTTGCTCTGCTTGGGTGTGAGTCTGCTGCCTGCGGTCAGCGGGTATCGAGCCCTTTCTTCTGCCAGACCTAGGGGCCCACTCGGGGGACGACCCTGAGGCATGCAGACTGGGTTTCGCCTCCCCAGGTCCTGTGTGTCAAGAGGTTCTTTCCTGGGGCTGGGACACCCTCGCCACACCCCCCACCGCCTTCCCTGGAAACCTGACTCACGTGGGCACTCGGCTTTGCTCTATTCTCAGGTTAAATAGGGCCAGTCAGACCTACTTCTTCCCCATCCACCTGACAGACCAGCTGCTGCCCAGTGCCGTGTTCTACGCCACCGTGGGGCCGCTCGCGCTGTACTTTGCCCTGCACCGCCTGGTCATCAGACCCTACCTCAGGGCTCAGAAGGAGAAGTGAGTTCTCAGCACTGGCTGGTGCGGGGCCGAACCACCCTGTGCCCAGCTCCCCCATCTGTGACGTGGAGAGGGTAGCAGCCACCCCACAGGGCTGTGAGGGAAACCACCTAAGCTGTAGGTGTACAGTGCTCACTGCAGAGTCTGGGCACGTCAAGTCCTCAGTGAGCATTATAGTTGGTATCAGTAGTGGTAGTACTGCTGCTGGTGACACTTGGGTATGCTTCTGTCTACCTGCATTTCCTCCTTTCAGAAAGAGTTAGAGTTAGTTTATCAAACTGTTGAGACTGTAAGCCATGACCACAGAAATGAGAAGTCTTCCTTTTTCTCATTCTAACCATTTCTTTGCCTCGCACTGAATTCAAAGAGATCAGGCTCTGAGTTCCTATGAACAAGGCCCATGTTAACTACAGTCTTGGAAGTCATCTAGATGTAATTTATTTTGCAGTTTCTTAGAGATGATCCATTAGCACAGCATTAAACCTAAGAGGAGGTTTAACTTCATTACTTTACAATGATCTCATTTAATAGATCACTGAACTTAGAGAGTCGGGGAGAGAGGAGCCCAAGGAAGGCTCTTGGGGCACCTCCAGCCTCTGATTCATTTAAGTTCGGGGTCCTAATTCCCTAGCAGACTGAAGGCTTGGAGCAGAGGATGTGCTGGGCCAAGGCTGCTAGGACACGTGTGTGCTGCCCAGGTCCCCATGCTTTGCTGGGAGGGAAATACATGTGTTTTATCACAGGAAGCGTGCCTTGTCCCTGCCAAGGGTGTCCTGTGGTAATGCCTGGTTGGAGGCATCTCCTGAGATTACTGCTGTGAGGAGTCCTCCTCCCACTGAAGTAGGGAGAGCCATCTGGGGACCACAGGACAGCTGCGCAGGCCTGGAACAAACAGATTTGCTTGAACTTGTCTTGGAAATAGTGTTTAAAGTTCTAGAACTGGGAACACACTAAGATTGATAGGCTGTTTGCAGGGTGAAGGTCCAGCCTGGGCCCTGTGGCCTCCCATGCTGGTAACCCCACGTTCCTCACACATGGCTTGTGTTTTCCTCACCTCAGGGAACTAGAGAAGCAAAGGGAAAACACAGCTACCGACATCCTACAGAAGAAACAAGAGGCAGAAGCTGCCGTAAGTGCTGTGTCACTGGCTCCCTTCCAGGCCTCTGCCCTGTGAGGATCTGAGCGTGGACCTGCCCATCATGCAGAGCACAGGCCGCACCCATTTTCCCATCCTTTTTCGTCCACATTTCTTAAACCGGGGCTGTGGGGGGCATGCTTCACACCCTGCAGAGTGGTCTCAGGGGCCTTGGGTCTTGGGCTTTTCTTCCCCAACAACCTCCCAGGTCATCTAGTCTTTATGTTATTGCCTGTGGGATGCAGCGCTGGGAGCATCTGTCAGTGCCCTGAAGAGTTGACCCTGTTACCCTGCAAAGACATAACCAGGTTTTTTAAAAAATGGTGGGTGTTATCCTCTTTCTTCCTGTGATTGAATTGGTTTTCCAAGACTGCAGTAGCAGTGATGTCCAGAGAACTGGACAAGCAGGACCGACAGGCCCCGGCCACATGGCCCTGACTATGATGGGGCCTCGGAGGCCCTGATAGTGGCGTCCTTGTCCTCTGCAGGTTCGGTTGATGCAGGAATCTGTCCGAAGAATAATTGAGGCCGAAGAGTCCAGAATGGGTGAGCAAGCCTGGCCTCTCTGAGGACAGGGTGGGTGCTGGGTTCCCGCAGGAGCACATGGCTCCTGCAGTCAGGCTGCACGGGGGTTGCCTGCCAAGGCTGCCCTGCCCTGACCAGGCCTGTCCTCAGGGCTCATCATCGTCAACGCCTGGTACGGAAAGTTTGTCAATGACAAAAGCAAGAAGAGCGAGAAGGTGAAGGTGATCGATGTGACCGTGCCCCTGCAGTGTCTGGTGAAGGACTCCAAGCTCATCCTCACCGAGGCCTCCAAGGTGGGTGCTCAGGGGAAGAGGGACGCTCCAAGGGGCCGTGTCACTGCAGCGGAACCCGCCATGCTGCCGTGTTCCCTGTGCGGGATGCGGCCCAGGACCCAGGTTACAGCCACACTGGAGCGGTTGACTTCAGCCAGCCAGCCAGCCACTCATCTGTCCATCCATTCGTTCATCCATCTGTCCATTCATTCACTGCCATCTGTTTTTTGAGCCCCTACTGTGTGCCAGTTAACAGCAGCAAACAAAATATACCTCCTGCCTTTGGGAGCTCACACCCTGTGCCTTGCCTGGTTCCAGAAGGAGGGGTCTGCCTGTAGTACTCCGGAGGCTCATGGGGCAGCCAGGGTGTGTGCCAGAGGTGAATTAAAGCACAGAGGAGAGCGCCCTGGTCCCTGAATGGGTTCCTGGTCTTGCGTCCTCAGCGGGGCTTCTTGAAGATGGAGGGTGTTTTAGTGTGGCAGTAGGGCAAGTCTAGGACTAAGTAGGCAGCTTGTTAAAATCCTCTTTCCGGTACTCAGGCTCCCAGATTTGTGTCCTTCATGGGCAGTGTCCACGCTGCCCCTCCGGGCAGGTACAGACGACAGCGCCCCTGGGCTTCAAACGCCAATCTCCAGTGAGAATCTGTCTGTTGCAGGCTGGGCTGCCCGGCTTCTATGATCCGTGTGTGGGTGAGGAGAAGAACCTGAAAGTGCTTTACCAGTTCCGTGGGGTCCTGCATCAGGTGATGGCGCTCGACAGCGAGGCACTCAGGATACCAAAGCAGTGTGAGTAGCTGCCCCTGGCTGTCACCATTCCTTGCCCAGAGACGGGCCTGGGGACCTCAGTGTGGGGGCAACAACTGCCTTCCTTCCATCCTTGACTGGGGAGCCATAGGCTTGGGCATTGTGACCTACACAGACCTGGGAGGTGACGCCCTGAGGGAGGTGTCAGCCCTTTCCCAGGTGGAATTAGTGAGCTCTTGCAAACTGCAGCCTGGGTGACTAGGTATGAGGCAGACCCAGCGGCTCCTCTGTGTTCAAGAACACAGTGATTTTTGGCAGCTTATCCTCTGCCCAGCTGCAGGCCAGGCAGCCTCTGGCCAGGCCCTGGCTGATCCGCGCTATATGGAAAGGGTACGTGGAAACAGTTGCTTTTAGATGCACTGATTTTGTCTTTTCTTTTGCAGCTCACAGAATTGATACCGATGGATAAACTACTTGAGAACCCAGATTCAAAAGGGGCTACAAAAGAATTTCCCCAGGAGTCAACAAATTTTGGAAGCAGGGAAAAAAACCCACAATCAGATGTTTATTTTGTATTTGCATAGAAAGTGGTACCGGCTCAATTATGTGAAGGGACACACAGATGCCCCGAGGCAACCCCACCAGGACTGGAACCACAGCTGGGCCCAAGTCTGTTCCCAAGGATCATGTCCCCGCAGGGAAGGCCCAGCCCCCGGGACCTCAGGGTCCCTCAGCCCGCTGAGCCATCCAGTAGGTCTCTGTCTGCCGTGAGGTATTTATGAACACCTTGCCCTCATGCCTGTGACCGTGAGCTACCTTTCCTAAAATCCACACTGAACACAGAAAACAAAACGGAAGGAGGGAAGCCGTTCCCAGGAGCAGAGTCTCTGGATCAAGTGAGCGCCTGTTGAGTCACTTTCCTGCTGAAATGTGACTGCGTGAATCTGGACAGGATGGTGTGGGTTTATAAATCTGCTTTTTACCTGAGAATGAGTGGCTTTGGGAATTAAGTCTCCTTCGTTGTCCCCTCCCAGAACTTCTCAAGTCATTCCACTGGCACCTGGCTTGGGACAGAGGATGTCACTCCGGTCCCAGGAGCCACCTGTGTCCTCATGAGAAGCGCGTTGCCTCTGCCCTCCCCCACACAGGTTGGAGTGGGTTCCGGCGGGCCCCTCCCTGCTCGCTGCCAGCAGGTGGCACTGCTGCTCCCACACCAGGTCAGTCCGTCTCCTCTGGGCTGCCTGTACCCATTTGGGTGTCTGCTCCCAGGAACCCCTTCCTTCACATGCCTCTTTTGCGGATGCAGAATATTTCAGGACCAGGCCCCTCCTGCCCAACCTGGCTGGTGAACAGTCACCAGAGGAGCAGACGCCTGGCTGGTGGGGGTTCAGGCAGCCTCTGTGCGGCTCCTGTTCAATTAGGCCTTGCTCCTGACATCGGTACCGGAGAAGTCACAACCCCCTTCCTCCAGTGTTTAAAGGTAGTTCAGGTCGTCCAATTCTGTAATATTTATCTCCACTTAGAAGTTCCCTGCAGGAGCTGCTGCTCTGAACGTAAATCGTGCAATAAGTGTCGAGTTAGTGGAGTCCGACCGTGGCTACAGCCTGTGCCCCTCCTGGCAGGCCGTCCCTCCTGTTGTTGAACAGGGACTGAACAGAGGACACACTCTTACCACAATAAACCTTTCCTGAAAGCTGGGGGCAGTGTCTGTATGCATCTGTGTGTTCATTTTAGGAACCAGCAGGCAGAAGGACTTGCCTCCTCCTCACAGGCCTCGTCCCACCCTCTGTTCTCAGGGTTCAAACTGTGAGACCTGACTTGAGGCTGGGGGTATTTTCTCTGCCAGACATTTGCCTGAGAATGAGTCCAGAGTTGAAATCACAGGCTAGGTTGTTTTTGTTTCATTTTGTTTTTAATTAAAGGCAACTTTTTTGGGAAGTCAAAGATGGTCACGCCCTGCTAGCCCATCGGCAGGAAACAGGAAATCAGTCTGCTCAGCTGTGACCATGCTCAGGAGAACTCAAACCAGTGCTCACTCACTTTTAAATAAAGGAGGCAGCACACAGGGTAGGAAGACAGTTTATTACATTGCTCGCTCACACTGGCCACGCAGAGAGGTACTCCTGGGACAGACCCAGCTGTCCAGGTGATGGAGGAGACACCTCGCTGCCTTAGGGTCAGCTAGCGCCCTACATCCCCCCACCCCAACAGGGGCCCACCTACCCTTCAAGGACATGGTCTGCCACACTGGCCCAGGGTGGTTCCAAGGACGCTCACCCAGCTTGTGCTAGAGAAGCAGCTGGGCTGTCACCTTCTGAAGGGAGAGCCAAGGTGTCCTGTTCAGGGCCCCAGCCTCCTCCCCACCTGGGGCCACCACACTCCCACCTGAGGTGGCCCTGGCCTGAGGGTCAAAATGGGACCAAAAGGTCTACAGCCAGAGAGCTGGAGACCACGGCCCCTCCTCTCAGAGGCTCAGACAACAGGGCCCGGCAGGCANTGTCCTGTTCAGGGCCCCAGCCTCCTCCCCACCTGGGGCCACCACACTCCCACCTGAGGTGGCCCTGGCCTGAGGGTCAAAATGGGACCAAAAGGTCTACAGCCAGAGAGCTGGAGACCACGGCCCCTCCTCTCAGAGGCTCAGACAACAGGGCCCGGCAGGCAGCTCAGCTCTGCTGCCCCAGCCGAGGCCTGGCCTGGAGTCCTGGCTGCCCCACAAGGCGTGCGCGCAGCTGGCTGCACATCCTCCGCATCACCAGCCGCTGGGCCTTCAGGCGCCTGCGGAGCTTTTCGTTCTCCTTCAGAGTCAGGAAGAGTTTTTTTTTAAGAGCGTCTAAGTCCAAAAGGGCGTAGCTGTGATCTGACGGCTGTGTGGGGAGACGCCTCTTCAGCTCTGGGGGGCTAGCTGGCTGACCAGGGACCCCAGAGGCTTCTGGTGTGTGTCGCGGGACCTGGGGACAGAGGTCAGTGAGGGACCAGAGCAGCGGCCAGGGACCTGAGGCCAAGGGGGCTCCCCTGACACCCAGAACTGCTGGGCCGCAGCTGTTCCGTGTAAAGTCTGAGGTCCAGGCTGGTGCTCTGGCTCGAGCACCAGTTTTCTTCATTCTATTTGCAGCAAATCCCCTCAGACTTAGACCAGTCCCGTTCTGCCTTCATGCCCAGCCCGGCCTCACCTGTGCTCCTGGGCCTCCAACCTCGGGGGGCAGCTGCAGGGCTTCAGCTGTCGTGTCCATCTTCCTCCCCAGGCCACACTCCCCGGAGCCCGGCTCAGGGAGGACCTGGAAAGACAGGGCGGAGCTGCTACTTATCCTGCCAGGAGTCCCTTCACACCACACGGGGGCTGCCAGGGCACCAGCAGGACAGCCAGCCCCCTCCACAGCCTGGGGCCAAACCCTTAGAAAAGAGCAGGAGCCAGACTTGTGACTGGCTGCCACTGCCTGATACTGAACAGGGAGGAGGCATGGATGGATTTGGCTTCTCCTCTACAAAAATGGAATCCAAACGCCGACTTGTATGGAAAGCATGATGAGCTCCAGTGGGCCGGCCTGGCGGGAAGGCGCAGCAGCTCAGTTGGAACACTCGTGACCAGCAGGGCAAACTCACCTTTCTCTCTCCAGAGGTGGCGTCTCTACTCCGGCCGGTAGGGTCTGTGTTCTCCCTCACCAGCTGCAAGAGACGCAGAGCTGCTGTGGACAGGCCCCGGGGTGGGCACAGGAGATGTGCACCAGAGGGTCCATCAGGCCTCACCTGCCTCTGTCCCCATGCTCAGCCCAGCCCAGCTCTCCTCTCACCATCCACCAGTGCCCCTCCTTGTCCACAGTTCCCAAACCTGGGGTCAGAGACCCACTGAAGCCAAGCACTAGAGGTAGGACCACAAACGTCTCCCTTAGGGTTAACATGTCATCACTGACAGTGGAGCAGTTTCCTACAAATGCCATGAAAGTCATCACCCTGACTGAACAGGGCGGGTGGTGGGTTCCTGATCCCCGATGGGAGTTTCAGGTCAGTGAACTGTAATTTCCAGAGCCCCCTGGTACCACATCCCTGCAGTCCACAGTACTGTGCTGCACACTTTATGTGTGCTAAAACAGCAGATCTCAGGGTAAGTGTTCTTACCATGATAAAACAAAAGACCTTCCACGTTTAAAAGAAAGAACCAACAGCTCCTCCATTAAGCACCTACTTTGTGCCAAGCAATGTTCCTGGACATGGAAATAAAAGCCATAGAGCCAAGCCCAGCCCTCAGCGAGCATCCCCTGGGCAGATGCTCACAGCTGCCAGAGTCTGAGGAGCAGGGGGGGAAGTATGGTGGCAGAGACCTGGACTTGGTGAGGCCGCGTGATCAGGAGGACGAGGATGGAAGGCAGAGGCCTAATGACCCACAGCCTGGAGCTCATGGTCCCCAGTGGCTCCCTTCTCCCCTTCCTGACACCAGTGTGGATACCTGCAGGTCTTCTGTCTGCTCTGCCTCTGCTCTGCCTCCCAGGCTCCAGCCAGTGCCCGCTCCGGCCCTCCCTCTGGGACTCACGGCACAGTAAGGATTTGTAAAATTCACTATGACCATCTCGGCTCCAGCTCCAACTGTCCTGTTGTATCCCCTTCTGGGCCAAACCCATACATCCTGCCCCACCAGACATGTCTGCCTTGGTATCCCATTAGGAAGCCAAACTCCACGTGCACAGGGCCGTCTCCTCAGGGAATCAGGGACCCCCCCCCCAGCCCCCAGATCATCTCCTTCTCAACCCAACAGGTCTCCAAAGTTGGCCTGCTCCATCTTCTCATCATGACACTCACTTTTGGCTCAGGCCACCGTGACCACCCTCACCTGCAATGCCACAGTGGCCTCTGAACCAGCCTCCAGAGAAACTTCCCAAGTCATGTCCCTCCCCACTGGCCTCCCCGCGAAAACCCACCTTCTGTCCAGGACTTCTCTGGTGGCCCAGTGGTTAGGGCTCTGCATATCCACTGCAGGGGCAAGGGCTCAATCCCTGGTTGGGAAACTCAGATCCCTGCATGTCAAGCCCTCCGGCCCTTTGAAGCAAACCACCACCCGTCCAAGCCTGTCACCACCTGGCCCTGCGTCCTCCACAGGGCCTGAGCTGCTGCTGCTCCTGAGCATGCCCAGATCCTGCCCCAACCCAGCCTCGCTCCGCTCTCCTTGTCCCCCTCCAGCACTCCACCACCATCGTCCTCCTGTGCCCTGGACAGGAAAGTCCTCACCTCCCTCGAGCCCAAGTGAGGCCCCACAAAGTGAAGTGCAGAAAGAAGCAAGCTCTTGGCCCTCTCCCCATCAGCTGCTTCTGTAGCACCCATCATGAAGTTACTTGTTTTTCAGGCAGCTTTGAACTGCAGATTTCCTAAAGCTCAGGGCCG
>SJYA01002257.1:568852-626415 GCA_006410615.1 Neotragus moschatus
TTTTTTTTTCTCCCATTCGCCTAACCTTCACATCGGTCCTGTTTTTTTACTTTGCATTGAATTAGTTCCTGAATGTATTCTTCGCAAGATTACAACAGTGGGTGAGGCGAAAACCCGATAGAGATATAGAGATATTTGGCATTGACATTGACTTTGTTTACTGATATTTAATTTTGTTGGCTGTACTTAAATACTGGACCGCGGAGTATTTTACAATTTTATATGTTGAAGGTTGACTGACTCTGAACACTTAGTTGAAAATTAACTGCTCTGATAAACTTACCAGGAGGAGGCCTCAAGTACTTTAATATTTTTAATAACCATTTGAAAGAGAAAAGTCTATATATGAAATGTAAATAATTCAATAACAGGCGGCTTCGAAGACAAACTGTTAAACAGGAATGACATAAAATTTTAAAATCAGGTCAGAAAACTGACTTATCTACATAGTAAATCAGAAAGATGATCGGAAGAACCCCTAAAAAATTAGACTGTTTCCGTGGTAGTGAATGCTGCATTGATTGTCTTTTGCTGTTTGGATGGTTAAGATAATTCTGATGGAAACAGTGGTTAAGAGACTGATTTATCTTATAACTACATCTCTAAGCCTTTAATAACTTAGCTATAAAATGTTTTACTTGCCTCAATAAATAGTAGTTTACTTTTATCATTGTTGCTAATTTTTAAAATATTTCAGCAAGATCTTCAAAGATTGGAGAGCTCCCCAGAAGTGATGGTAAACTGGTGCTTTACAAAGCTAGTAAGATAAAAACAGACATCAGATTTAGCCTGTGAAAATATTAACACCTTCTCACAGAGTCCTCACGTTTAGGTGATTTAGCCAGATTTGGAATGTTATCTGATTTCTGTTGCCAGAGCAAATGTCCTGAGATTTACCAGTTTCGCCAAGAGTCATATGCACCAGAGCAACTTGTTTTGCCTAAATATGAAAGGGCCAAGAAGGACATTATCCTATTGCTAGTTTAAAGATGTAAATACCAAGAAAATAATTATGAGAGGCAAAGTCCAAATGAATAGGGGAATTTTTTTTTTAAATCATTATTCCCCAGTAGTATAACTTTTCAGGTAATAAACATTAAGCCCCCCCCCCCAATTAAGAAGCTGATATAAAGAATTTACAATAATAACGGACTTGCTGACAAAAGAACCTAGAATTCAGGGATCTATATTGGACCACTCAGTCACACTAAGAAAATCCCAAACTTAGATTGTGTCATGTGACAGTGATAACTTGCTTAGGGTAGGTATCCAATAATTATTTTCTGACTAAGTTCTTAGTATACAAAGGTGGGCTTTCCCTGGTGGCTCAGCACTAACGAATCCACCTGCCAACTCAGATGTATCCATCCCTGGTGGGAGAAGATCCCCTGGAGAGGAAATGGCAATCTACTCCACTATTCTTGCCTGGGAAATCTCATGGACAGAGGTGCCTAGCAGGCTACAATCCAAGAGGTGGAAAAAGAGCTGGACACGATTTAGCAGCTAAGCAACAATACCACCATAAAGGTGACCAGTACACCTGGTGTATTCTGCTTGTCTCCCTACCTGCCACTCCAGTGAAATAGAAAACTTCATGGAGGAAGACCTTCTTTATCCCTCTTTCCTTTGATTCCTGTTAGAAATTTAGCTTTTTGAAGAAGATATAGATGTTAATACCTTCCATCCTTTGCCTCAAAAAAGGGCTATAACACCAATAACTGACCGAAATTCAATAGCATAATATATGTAGCTGCGGGGATAGTAAAGTTTCCTCTCTATGACAGGCTTAGGTTTCTTCAACATATTCAGTTTATTTCTCAGGTATTCTGTACTATTCTTGGGCTCCAGGGGGCAAATCTAGAATTCCATGATTCATGCAAGAGCATTAGCCATAGTAGCCATATCTTTGTTTTCTGCTTAAAAAAAAACAAAAAACTGCTACTGAATACTAATTCTCAGATGAGTATAGTTACTCAGGGAAGAGGAAGAAAACAGCCAACATTAGCACAGGTTGTGACAAGTTTTAAAATACTAAGAATACCATGGTTTCCCAGTAAGTAACTTGAGAATGTAGTTATTTTAATTGAGTTACCAAATATAGCTTCACCTTCCTAAATCTCACTCTACACTGCATTCACTTGGGGGATACTCAGGAATGCTTTTCTGCTGTTTTAACTCAGCCTGAATGTGGTTATACACAAAAGATATATTTCTCCAGGAATTATTTTTTGGTGCTTCATCTTTTCACAGTTTAATAGGATATTCTTATGGGTTCTTAATGGATTTTCCTACCCATAGTTTTCTGCCTTTCTCACTTCCATTTCCAGGAGAGGAAAATAAGTGAAAATTCCTCAAAATTGTATTTTGAACTTTTAGTACCTTGCCTACTATATGAATGTGTGTGAATAATTTTTTTAATAGTTATTTTTATTTATTTGGCTTTTGTTGTTGTTCAGTCACTCAGCTGTGTCCCACTCTTTGTGACCCTATATACTAGCACACCAGGCTTCCTTGTCCTTCACCATCTCCTGGAGCTTGCTCAAACTCTTGTCCATTGAGTCAGTGACGCCATCCACCCATCTCATCCTCTGTGGTCCCCTTCTGCTGTCAATCTTTCCCAGCATCAGGGCCTTTTCTAATGAGTCAGTTCTTCCATCAGGTGTCCAAAGTATTGGAGAGCTTCAGCATCAGTCCTTCTAATGAATATTCAGGATTGATTTCCTTTAGAATTAACTGGTTTGATCTTGCCGTTCAAGGGACTCTCAGGAGTCTTCTACAACACCACAGCTCAAAAGCATCAAGTCTTCGGCATTCAGCCTTTTTTATGACTCAACTCTCACATCCATACATGACTACAGGATAAACCATAACTTTGACTAGATGGACCTTTGTTGGCAAAGTAACGTCTTTGCTTTTTAATACGCTGTCTAAGTTGGTCATAGCTTTTCTACCAGGTCTTAGCTGCCGCATGCAGGATCGTCTGTTGCAGCATGTGGACCCTAGTTTCCCAACCAGGGATGGAACCCAGGCCTCCAGCATTAGGAGCACCGAGGTTCAGCCCCTAACCACCAAGGAAGTCCTGGTGTGAATAATTTTAAATTATTAATAAATAATTTCTAAACTGGTCTTGTCAACTTGTCATATAATGATGAAAATTAGATGTTCATAGACGAATCGGTAAAATATAAAGATTAATAGGTAACACTATGTCCCAAACAATTTAAATGTTTTTACTTGTAGCATGTCATTTCCATATAATACTATACTTAGTAAATAACAGAATACTGTAATATTCCTTAAAGGAAAAAATTATATGTAATAAGTACATTACAAACCACACCTTAGGCAGCCCAGAATCAGAAAAAAATCAGAATGTCTAGTTGGGAAAAGGTACAATCTCTTTTTGACTTTATAAATGCTATAGTATTTATAAATAGTCTTCCTGTCCCCTTCATGGATCACAGCCTTGTCATGGCAAACAGGCTTGTGTAACTCAATGAGGCTATGAGCCTTCTTGTATGTTCTCAAAGAAAATAAAAAGGAAGTCACAGCAGCTTTTAAAGTTATGTTACCTGTTGTCCTGTCTGCCTAAAATCAGAATTCAAATATCAAGTAGTTTTCATTTTTTTAATGAAATGTTTTTATTTAATTTGGTATTTAATGAAATGTGTACCATTATTTGTTAAGTCATATTGAATTACATTATCATAAAGTTACTTAGACCAGTTTCATGATTTTAGAAGAGGTACACTTTTAAAACATTCATGACTGAAGTTTAGTCTTTAAATACATTTTCCCATAAACTATTGCTTGTTGGTTACAGTTAACACCTTCCTCACCAGAAAGTGGTGTTTGTACCACACTAGGGTGTTGGAGAAGACAATGGCACCCCACTCCAGTACTCTTGCCTGGAAAATCCCAGGAGCCTGGTAGGCTGCAGTCCATGGGGTCTCTAGGAGTTGGGCACGACTGAGCGACTTCAGTTTCACTTTTCACTTTAATGCATTGGAGAAAGAAATGGCAACCCACTCCAGTGTTCTTGCCTGGAGAATCCCAGGGACAGGGGAGCCTGGTGGGCTGCCATCTCTGGGGTCGCACAGAATCAGACACGACTGAAGCAACTTAGCAGCAGCAGCAGGGTGTTGGATGATATTTGAGAATTTTAAGCCCCCATATTAATACAGTTTGCTGACTGTATGCATCACACTATCATACTGCAGTGAATGAATTTTTCACATTCCCATTTTGAACTCATGAGATTAATGAGCAAAAGAAAGGAACAAAGTAGCATGCTTGGGTTAGCAGTTTATTCAAAATTCCAAACACAGCTGATAAGTCTAAATCTGTCCCTTTCTTTTCTAACTACATTCCTTCATTGCCTTAGATTTATACACATCTTCAAGTGCTCTCCTTTTAGGTCTAGGATATTAATAATATACTTTTTTTCCTCAAGAACTGAACTTTTTATTTTGAACTTTAAATATTCCTTGAATACTCAGGTTATATATGTTTAATATGGGAAGACAGAAAATGCAGGCAAGCAAAAAACAAAATAAACCTAGCCACGTAGAGAAAAATGTTACCTTCAGTTTCTTGGTAGGCATATAAACACATATAACAAATGGGGGGTCACACAGGTAATCAGATTGTTTGCTTGACATTATAACATGAACATGGTTCCATTTTAATAGCAACATCTATTCTTCAAAGTAAACCTGAAACAGTTAATCCCTGTTGTTGGGGATATGCAAAAGTAGACTTAGTTCTTAACTACAGAAACATTACTGATGTAAAGATTTGATTTATACCAGGTGGATGGGTTTTGACCTAGAGGGACTATAGTACTCTTCCCTGCAAACATCCCACTTCCTGGCTACTCAGACTTTCTTGTCACAAAGCCTGAGCAAGTAAGCTTATTGGCCCGGCTCCTGGACCCAGGAATGCTGCCGTTAATAGCTGTGTGAACAGTCCATCTATGGGCAACAGGCAGCCGGCCTGGGTACCTGAATGTTTTCTGACTTAGGGCTGTGCTTCCCATGCTAACATTCAGATCAGATACCTTCTCATGGCAAGATGGTGAGAGATTCAGGAAGAGAAAAGAAGCCCTAAAGTTCACTTCTCCGAGAAGGAATAAAATCAAGATGTCTTCTCCAAAGGCTGCGTGGAATGAGCTGGAATCAAGAAATGACAGTAGCTCCTAGGGCCCGCCTGCCCCAGGACACACGTGGGCGGAGTGAGGCTTCCATCCGGTGTGTTTGCCAGACTTACAGGGTGGGGTTGGGGCTACCCAGTAACAGAAACCCAGGTTTCCTCTGCAATACAAGCCCAATAAGAGTTTTCTAAAAATNGCACAGAATCACATAGCACTTGGGGAGGAAATAACCGCTGAAGCCGCTACTCAAGCTGCTCAGCATGGCCAGCGCGTTGACCGCTGGCAGATACTTGCCCTGATAGACAGTGGCCATGGTGAAAAAGGCAATCCAGGACACGAAGTTGAGGAGCAGGCTGAAGGTGATACATTTGGCCTCATTGTAGTTCTCTGGCAGGTCCTTGCCCAGGTAGCTGCAGGCAAAGGCGCTGACCGAGAGGAGGCCATTGTAGGTAACAGAGAGCATGAAGCCCAGTGAGTTAGCCTCTGTGCAGCCAAGCACCACCAGTTGAGGGAAGTGCTTGTATTCCCTGGTCGGCAGTGGGGTCCACACTGCAAGCCAAATTAGGCAGATAAGCAGCTGGATTGTTGAGCTGATCATCACAAACAGGCCAGCACCATGGTTTTGGACCCATGCCCGGAAGAAGGTGGGTAACCTGGCAGAAAACTTAAAGATGAAGACAAGTTGGAAGGAGCGGACCGTCAGGCAGGACAGGAAGATGGCAAACCCGAGGGAAAAGAGGCCTTGGCGCAGTAAGCACGTGGGCAGTGTGGGCTCCCCAAAGAAGCCATAGAGGCCCCAAGTCCCCCCTGCCAGGGAGCCCAGCATGAGGAAGCACAGTCGGCCCCCAGCTGACCTCACCACCGGGGTGTCTAGGTGCCAGGCAAACAGGCCAGCAGTCCCAGCCACCACCAGCAGCAGCATCGTATTAGCTGCCAGCAGTACCAAAGAGACTGGCTCGTGCCACGTCAAAAATACCACAGTGCGTGGGAAGCAAGTCTGGCTCCTCTCAGGTGCCCACTCTTCTTTCCCACAAGGTCGGCATCTATAAGGGTCTGGAAGAGAAGGTGGAGAGGGTTCCTGAGAGCCAGCTGAGGACAGCAAGAAAGGGAGGCTGTACAACCCTTGCATTGGAAAAGCCCCTGATGCTGGGAAGGATTGACGGCAGGAGGAAAAGGGGGCAACAGAAGGTGAGATGATTGGATGGCATCATCGACTCAATAGACATGGTGGTGGTGGATTAGTCACTAAGTCGTGTCCAGCTCTTGCAACCTCTTGGTCTGCAGCCTGCCAGGCTTCGCGAATCCATGAGTTTGACCAACTCCGAAAGACAGAGGAAGGCAAGGACAGGGAAGCTTGGCGTGCTATAGTCCACAGGGTCACAAAGAGTCAGACATGACTTAGTGACTGCATAACAACAACCCTGCAAGGTGCTGGTGGGGCTGTAGCACAGGAGCTGGGCTCTGCCAGGCGCAGCAAGATGAGGGTAGCCCTGAGTGAGAGCCCCCAGGCCATGTGTTTCCTTAATATGCCTGTTAATTATAGATCATGGAGACACTTGGGTCAGTTCTGTGTGACTCCTGACCCCAGAAGGAGTTGGCAAGCCAAGAAGTCATAGAGAGGGCCTTACCCTGTAGCTCCGCCTATACTGCCCTGAGGCTGTGATCCAGGGCAAGCAGCCAGCCACAAAGGGAGCCCTAAAGGAAGGGCATTTTCATCTCTCCCAGGGCTCTCTCCCTAGCCAAATCCGCCTTCTTGAGCTGCCACTCTGTGGTTTCTCTGAGTTGAGTTGATTCCCTCAGTATGGAAGAGATCCATTCCCACTCCCACCAAGATGGTAAAAAGAAAGCATGTGACCCCTGGAGTCCAGCTCTGGGCTGAGCCCCTTAGCTACCTCTATCTGCCCTCTGACCTTGACCTTGCATTGCGGGATGGAAGAACTTTTTGTCCTGTCGCAGACATGCTAGTGTCTGCATTCAAGCCAAGCTGTTCAAGGCACCAGGTGTCACTGGCACGGTCAATAGATAGGATTTCATACAGATAAAATGGGAAGAAAAAAGAAAAAAAAAAAAAGGGACAATATGGGAGGGTACAAAGGGAACGAAACTCACATTTGTTTGGATAAAGATGCTGAGTTTAGGATAAAATTGTCTCTGTAGGTGCTGGGTTTGGAGCTCTTTTAAAAAGAACACAGCTAGATATGAGGCCATCAACTGCTTGTTCCTTTCTGCTTGATCAGAACTCATGTCTGGTGGAAGGTGTCCTCCAAACTGTCCCTGACTGGCAGCAAAGTGACCAGAGCCCTGGTTCTGCACATGTGTGGCCCAAGGGAGGTGCTTCCATTTGTTCTACAAGTCCTAGGAGTGCTGGTGGTTCACCCACTCATCACTGGTCACTCACCACTCTTATTGAGGAAGGTCCCGGACTCACAGGGCACACACTCAAAGCAGCAATGGTGGAAACCTATGATCACTCTCTGGTGGCCTTCAGGACAGTCCCTGGAACACACAGACGTAGGCACCTGCAAGAAGCCATGGTGTTCTACAGCCACGTGGAGATGCTCATGTCAAGGGACCCTCACACATGGGATGGAAAACAGGGTCTCTGGGCATCTGCCCTCACAGCTCACTCCCAGAGCAGAGGCCTTGGTCATGTGAACGAGCAGCAACTGGGCATCTGTCTTTCTGAGCCCTGGGAGCTTCCCTGGCAGGGCTGGGGAGAGCCATAGCAGCCTGGTACCTGGGATCCAACCTCGTGTTCTGTGTGAGCTGTCAGCACTGCCCCCAGGCTGCCCATCAGGCAGTCACCTGGTGAGTGACCACATCCTGTTACCTGGTTGTCGTTTCCATGCCACCGGATTTTGGTCGTATTTATGTCCAGCGACACTGAAAATGGAGAGGAGGAGCCGATGATCTTGAAGGTCCAGTTGGGGCCGCTCCAGTCCCAGGTGATTATGTCATAGTTGCTGAGGGTATTGCCATCATCATTAAATGTCACAGCATTTTTGTGTAAAAGGAACTTTACCTTGCGGATCTGCTCCAGAAGCTGAAACAAACGGGGATAACAGAGCTGGTGCCAATGATACTGGCTGCTCCTCCTGGGTCCTTCCAGACCCAAATGGCCCAGGAAACCAGCGCATGGGGCCTTGCTGAGCTTCTACCTGGAGCATTTCAGCCTGCCTGGAAGTTCTGGTCCCTTCCTCAGCCCCCCTCCCCTCCTAGGAGGCCCCTTGACCCTCCTAACCAGCCTCCTAAGTGAGAGAAGTCTCTAACAAGGCAGCCCTTTGCAGAGCTTTCAAGCCCTGGATCCGAGGCCTGGTGGGTGGGTGGAGCCACAGCTCAGAGAAGACCAAGGCGAGCCTCAGAGAAGGGATCAGCCTCTAGTGGTCAGCCTTTGCCCTCCACCCCCAGCATTTAGGGTGGCTGAAGAGTAACCATACTGCCTACCTTAGGAAGGCAGACAGTGGGTGCCAGTGGCTGGTAAGTGCCTTACCTGCCAGGGGTAGACCCGGCCCTTTGAACAGGCTCCAGAGGAGCAGCCCAGGAGCTGGTGGAGGCCATGGGCCACGGCATAGACAGCCTGGTACGCGTTGTAGGCAGAGCTCATGGAGAACTCTGCTAGCGTGGGCATCGCCTGTGCCGTGAAATCCCAGCATTCTGTGCACAGCTGGTTGCTGCTGCACCAGGAGCCCTGCGGGCAAGGCCTGAGAACTCCTTTGTAGGCCTGGACATAAGCCTCTTCAAACTCCTTCAGGCCAGGGACATGCCTGTGCGGGATGGCCACGCCCAGTACTGTGCCGATGCCCTGGATCCCGGGCACACTGCTGATGTGACTAGAGATGGCCCAGTCTTCTGTGGCGATCNTGAGAACTCCTTTGTAGGCCTGGACATAAGCCTCTTCAAACTCCTTCAGGCCAGGGACATGCCTGTGCGGGATGGCCACGCCCAGTACTGTGCCGATGCCCTGGATCCCGGGCACACTGCTGATGTGACTAGAGATGGCCCAGTCTTCTGTGGCGATCCACACCTTGGCAGTCAGTTTGGCCAGCACCACGGATTCAAAGAACACCCTGGCCAGCTGTTTGCCGGAATAAACCACTACGACAGTGGTCCTGGCTTGGACCAGGCAGTGTATCATGCTCTGCATCCGTTCGTCGCCCGGTCGGGCAGAAAAAGGCACAATGTCCCTGAAGGCAATACAGATGCCCTGCCGGGTGACCTGGTACTCCAGCTCCTGTATCCCTACCTCCCCATAGTCACCTTCGCCACCCACGATGGAGATCCAGACCCACCCGAACCTCTGCAGCAGCAGCACCAAGATGTCCACCTGGTGCTTATCACTGGAGATGGTGCGCAGAAAAGAGGGGTAGAGCCGCCTCGTGTTGAGCACCATGCTGCTGGCTCCGTAGCTGACCTGTGGAGTTCAGTTCAAGTTCAGTGGCATCAGCCTCGACTGAGGGCCCGCCAGGGCCAGCCCTGTTCTTGGTGCAGGGAAATGGGAGCGGGAGGGGAGGGAGAAGGGGGATGGAGATGAGGTCCTGGCCTGGGGTCTCAAGCAGAGCACTGCTAAGTTACCCATGGATAAGGGGGAAGGTCCCAAGAGAGAATTCTGGGAGAGGGAGGAGACTCTGGCCTGTGGACAAAGTGAACGCAACCTGCAAGCAGGGACTGAAATGGTATATGTGTGGGCCCTCCAGGGACTTCCACTTGGCTGGAAAGCTGGAGGGCAGATCCAGGAAGGAGAGCGTGAGCCTGTGTATTCCGTCAGGGCAGGAAGCCTTAGCCCCTACTTGCCCCTACTTGGCCTAGCTGAGGTGCTAGGGCTTTACCCCAAGGCCACAGGGAGCCCCTCAGGGTTTAGGCAGCGAAGTGACATCAAACTTGTAGGAGTGTATCTCTGATCAATGAGGAACCTGTTTAAAAAGACTCAAGGCCAGAGTCAGAACCCCTAGGAGCTGATAGAATTATCTAGATGGGAGAGGATTGCAGTCAGTTAAAGCTGGGGCAGTGGCCATAGGGAAAGGATGGACCTGGCAGTGGTTAGGGAGCCCCATGGCAGAGGCCATGGTGATGGGCTAGACGTGGAAGCAGGGAAGGGAATGCAGCGGGCACTGGCTTCCTTGGAGACAGTCACTCTGGCAGACAGGCTGGGGAGGGATGTAGGAAGACAAGAGGCTTTCGTTATGGGGTAGTCATTTGGGGCCCTGGTGGCTCCATTAAGTGGAGGCACTGGGTGAGCCTCTGGAGACAAAGCTGGTTCTCAGGAGTGGAGATGGGAATTCAGCCAGGGCCTTTTGCTTGCCTGAGAAGAGGAGGAGGTCTGTCCTAGACAGTCACCTCCTTCTCAGGGGGTGGGATGGAGAGGGGCGCAGAATTCCCTAAAGGAAACCAAGAAGGAAGTGGCACAAGGGAAAGGGGGGTCATAAATGCTGGGGGAAAGGGTCAAAATGGTCAAACGTGTTGGAGACCTAGTGGCCCTCCACCAGTCCTTCTCAGCAAGACCTTGCTGGTTCTGCCTTGAGGTGGTCACTTGACCCATCTCCAACCCCTACCCAAGCCGCAGTCATCACCTTCAAGCACTGCTCGAAGGACAGAGCCCAAGGCCATGGAGGGAGGAGTAAATGCAAAGAGAGAAGCAAGCAGGAATGGTAACTCTGCAGAGAAGTCTCCTTGGAAGGAGGAGTCAGCCAGGCTGAGACGAGAAGTGCCCGGAGGACAGAGGGGGACAGGGAAAGCGTGTCAGCAGAGGAGGAGGCCCAGGAGAGGCCTATGAGCAGAGGAGGGGAGGGACACCACGCAGCTGAGCCCGAGCCTGCAGGAACAGACAGGAGGAGGAGGATGGGGTAGATGTGCAGCCTGTGGGGTGATGCGACAGCAGGAGGAGAGAGACGAGCAGAGGTTTCCAAGGAGAATGGACTTTCCAGTGAACACAGAAGCAGGGAGGTCTCGGAAGCAGCACTCAAGAAGAAGGAACTCCAGGTGAGCGACTCAAGAGCAGTGAGTGCCCAGGAGGTCCAGACCCACCTTGGGCACAGCAGCTCCTGCACACCCACCCCAACCCACGCTGGACTTGCCAGGAGGAGAGATGAGCGAACAGTCAGGGCCCCGGCTTACCAGGGGCACCAGGAAGGGGCTCAGCAGGGCTGCAGTGGTAAGAGCGTGCTTGGTGATGTCAGGCCCGATCACCGCCACTATTGCAGGGGAAAAGTCGGCAGGGTCTCCCTGGATCTCCACATAGCGCCTCCCCAGTGTGCTCAGTATGCTTAGCGTGGCATACATGTTCGCTGAGTCTGAGCACACATCGTACAGCTCGTACCCCAGGGTGACATTGGGTAGCAGGGCAGTGGAGTTGTTTATCTCCTCGATGCTAAACCGCATGGCCTGGAAGAGGTGGTACCCATGGCCGTTGAAGCTGCTGGACCTGTAGGGAAAGCCAGGCTGAGAGCTAAGAACCTCTGGTCTCCTGGAACCCCAGGCTTGGGGGTAGAAAGGAACCTCTGAGGTCATCTGTTCAGCCCCTACAACCATGACCTCAACATGGGCCCTAGACCACACACAATTCTGCTGACAGGCCTTGGGAGATGTAGGGGACAAATTGGAAAAGTATACATATGATGCCCCCCCCCCAATAAGCATATTAGGATCAAAAAGCTCCCAAGGCCTGTAGCAGAGATATCTGCTATAACCAAAATAAGACACATATGTATACATCTATCTAGCTAGCTAGCTATATATACACAGAGAGAGAGGGAGAGAGAGCAAACAAAAGAGAGAACTACCTTTTCCCCGGGATCTCCATCTTTTCTCTTAAGACCTTCAGCTGATTAGGTGAGGCCCAACTACACTATGGAGAGCATCTGCTTTATTGATTTAAATGTTAACCACGGCTAAAACGTTAACCACATCGCAGCAACACCTAGACGTGTTTCATCAAACACCTGGGCCGCAGGCCCTAGCCAAGTTAACACGAGAAATTAACCACAGTACGTGCTTATACATGGTTAACTAGTACCTTTCACTGGAACACTCGTGATTGTGGTGGGGGCCTGTGTTCCTCATGGCCTCTCTGGGAAACACAGACACGGGCACGCTAGGGCCGTGACTCAGCCCTGCTTGAGGAGTGTGCCAGCCTGCTGCATCTCCAGCCTCCCTGCCTCTTGGGAGGCTCGCCCGTCATTCCCACCACTTCTGTCCTGGAGTCGCTGGAAGGAAGCGTAGTACCTCCTGCTCGCGACAGCCCCTCAGTCACCTGAACCTGGTTTTTCACGTATCCTCCTCCTCCCTCAAATTTCCTCTTCCCAGGCTCCCAACTGTAGCCCTTTGGGCCAGTCCTCCCACACCAGGCTTTCTAGAATCTTCCTCCCAGGCTGGCTGTCAGGTATGCTACGTTTCGGGCCACTGAGCCATGAGACATCCTCGAGCTGACCAAATCTAATACTATCTCCTTTATAAGAAAAGTGGTTGCTTTTTTTTTTTTCTGCCTAGACTGTCCACTTCAGGAAGGCACCAACCTAAGTCATTCAGGCTACTGAAGCATCTTCTGCTATACGTCCCCACTTCCCTCCCCCTGGAGAACCATACTTGCCATCTGAGAAACTAGGGATGTGAACTGGGGAGGAGTTGGGTAAGGAAGGAGACGGAAGAGGGAAAGACGCACTTGCTTAACCTTTGCCCTCTAGTTATATTACAAAGCCAGGAAACAAGTGACCTGGAATTATAATACAAAGGACTCTTAACAGCCAGGACAAAAGAATGTGTTAAAAGTGCCAGGGAAAGGCTGGCCAGCCCTTAAAGGTGGTAGCTTGGCTATAGGTTGGAACCCACCAGGTCTTGCAGAAGCAGGCTGGCAGAGGACCCATAGGCACAGCCCCCCCCCCAGGTGACAGTTCTGCTGACCTTCCCCCCACTCACCTGTCACAGAAGGTCACCGTGGGTCTTCCTCTCACCTCTAGAGGGGCACTGTGGAGAGGGAACATGCCAGCAAGCAGGTAATCCCCAGGGAGGCTGAAGTCTGGGGAGGACGGAGTGTTGTGGCAGCTGAAAGCCCAACAGCAGGAGAGGGAGAGCTGCAGGCCGACCAGGCGCACACCCCAGAGTGACATGCTGGCCAGACAGCCCTGTGTCTGGCATGGCCACGCCACGCCCTGTGACCAGGTTGGGCCGTTTAAACAGAATGGCCAGCAGTTGCCCAGATGCTTCCCAGTTTCATGTCTATGAAAAGGAGGCGGGATTAGAGCCCAGTTGTAGGCCTGTTTGCCTCTGCCTTCCGGGCCTGTGGTCCTCCTCAGGAACTGGGCAGGGTAAAGGCGCAGGTGCAAAACAGGTGGCACCCACTGACCCTTCCTCTGGACGGTTGTGGGTTCTGTCCTTGCTCTGGTGCCTGTGGCATCACCTGGTTCAGAAAGGGATTTGAAAGGCATTTGAGGGGGGTCAGCTTCTTTCGGGGCGGGCGGGGGGCGGGGGGGCGTGAGGGGAAGAGAGAGCGNAAGTGAAAGTGAAGTCGCTCAGTCGTGTCCGTCTCTTAGCGACCCCCATGGACTGCAGCCCACCAGGCTCCTCCGTCCATGGGATTTTCCAGGCAAGAGTACTGGAGTGGAGTGCCATTGCTTTCTCCGTCTTTGGGGCTGAAAGGATTTTAATAGTAATAATAGGTTGCATTTATCAAGTGCCCAGAAATGTCAGACTCTTAAGTGTTGTGGGTATCTGAACTTATTTAGTGCTACATGCTCCACTAGGAATGTTTAAAGAAAGAAACAGAACATCTCTTAAGTAACATGCCGGAAAGATATAAGTGGAGGCAGAGCCAGCAGTCAAACCCTTCACCTGGACGTTATTCTGGGAGGTCCCCCACACTGTAGCTTTGTAAGGACAGGGAGCTGTGAGATCAGCAGAACTAAGTTCAGGGGGCCCCCTTGGGTCAGTGTGCATCAGACTCTGTCCCTTTGGCTACTCCAGGATATGATCTTAGATTAAAAGTATTCACATTTTAATCTATTAGTTTAAAATACTGCATCATTATCTACAAGTTATTCTGTTACTTAGCAATTCATCTCTCTTTTTTTTAACTCATCTCCTTTTGATAACCTAAAGCGCCCGTTAAAATCTTAGAAGTTTTCTGTCATTGGCAACAGAATCTGTAACGTTATTTCTTCCTTTCATTTTTCGTTCCCTCTAGGGCTTTACTTTTAGTGGGATCTGTCGTGTGACCTGCCTCTATGGCCAGGTGCAGGTGTTTGGTTTTACCATCAGCCAAGGGCAGCCTGCCCAAAATGTCTTCTCTACCTATACCCACTCTCGCCTGACCATCAATGCAGTTCATTATTCAGTGCATGAGAAAAGCAAGAAGGAGATGAAGAGAGAAGCCCGAGTTCTGCTCAGACCTTATCTGAACCAAGGTAATGAAGAGAACTGAGTGACTTACTGAGGATGTATCATAATAGGGCAGAAACTTTTTTTTTTTTTTTGGTCCGCACTCTGCAGCATGTGAGGTCTTAGTTCCCTTGATAGAACCCATGTCCCCTACAGTGGAAGCTTGGAGTCTTAACCACTGGAGCACCAGGAAAGACCCAAGGCGAATAATTTTTAGATGTTTACTGTGGCCTCAAACTTGCACTCTTTTTTTTTTTTTGCACTCTTTACTATATGTATTTAAACCCTTACCGAGGTCTGGAGAGTGAAGTTATTTTTACCGTTTCACAGATGAGGAAAGTCACCCAAGGCCACAGTGTTCAGGTAGCAAACCTGGATTGACTTCTCCATCCAGGTGTGTTTCTGTCATGCAGTATGGCCTCCTGAAAAAGGCTCTCATACATAATTCCTAGGCTCAAAAGATGTGGACTTTAGCAGAGGAGAGGAAAGTCCCGCAGGGCATAGTGTTTGATGGAGTTCTGTTTCTAAGGCAGCTTTTGTCTCTCTTTACAGATGACAGATACTGTTTGATGAGCAGTTTTTCTCCTCTGTGTTCCATCGTGTTGCTGGAACGTCTGAAAACCTCCACTGTGAACTTCATAATCAGCCATCCAGGTTTATCTTACATTTTCGTACAAGAGGTAGAACCAGTTTTCATTCAGAGTTTTCCTCATTACTTTCACCAAAACAGTCAGATGACTATGTAGGATGCCCCTAGTCTTATCTGTCTGTCATGTTGTGCTATAAGTCGTAGAGAATGTAACACATGTGTACAGTAAAAAAGTCAGTAGAAGGATATATCAGAAAAATTGTCTCTTCTACCCCACTTAGCTTCATTCCCCGGATAAAGTCACCATTTTCTGTTATAGTTGAGTAAATGCCTTTTGATAATTTTAAAATGGTTACCTTTATATTTTGATTCACTAACTTGAGAGAGTATGAATTTTCTCTAAATTCTGAGTAATTTCAGTGTACTTACACTTTCTCCCATCTCTCCCTTTCCTCATTTCCAAATTTTTGCTGCCCTTACACAGAAAAATTTCCTGAAGTCAGATTGGTTCCTAAAATTGTCTCCCATGAGCCAGTAAATTGAGCCAGATCTATAGGAACATCAGACTGGATGTGAGGTGTGAGGAGGAATCAGGGAGCAGCAGTAGGTTTTTTGACCGGACTGAGTGGGCCAAGACATGGGGCTGTAGGAGGAGATTTAGGTCTGTAGCTGAAAGATGCCTCTTAGACATCCAATTGGAGATGCCTGCTGGGCTGTTGAATTGTGTGAGTCAAATTCAGAAAAGAGGTTGTATGCATGGTGTGTGTTGAGTCACCTCAGTTGTGTCTGAGTCTTTGTGGCCCTGTGGACTGCAACCAGGCTTCTGTGTCCATGCAAGAATACTGGAGTGGGTTGCCATGCCCTCCTCCAAGGGATCTGCCTGACCCAGGGATCGAACCCGTGTCTCTTATGTCTCCTGCATTGGCAGGAGAAGTCTTTACTACTGAGCCACCCAGGAAGCCCAGGGAAGAGGTTTCAAATGTAAATTTGGGTGCTTTCAGTAGAATAGGGTTCCATCGCTTCTTGGCCTTTGGACTAAGATCAAGGGTAATATCTGTTTTTATCAGAATAGGGTTCCAAATTCCATGAGACGGGATAATGACCCCGAGAAGTTGATGCAGGTAGAAATGAGAAGCTCAAGGTCTGAGCCTGAGGAGCAACAGAGAGACTGAGGAGTGGTGGTGCTCATGTTAAAGGAGAGCAGGTGTGTGTAATCAGGGAGCCTCTGAAGGAAGTGGGGGTGCTCGATGCTCCTGATGGTGAGATGAAGCCTGAGAAGGGAACTGCCTGCAGGCTCACCTTCTAGACAGGGTTGTTTCATGGCATTGCTGAGCAGACCAGCCTGATCGGAATGGAATCAAGAGCTGGGGAAGGAGGAGCTCAAGGGTTCAGTGGTTAGGAGTTTTGCTTTTAGAATTTAGCTATAAAGGGAAGAAAGAGATGAAACAGGTTGGAAGAATAAGCCTAGTCGAGAGAGTTCTGCATCTTGTTCAGATGGATGGAAAGAACCACATGCTTGAACACAGCTTGTAGGAAAAATCCACAGAAGAGCATGCTGATAGTGCCGTGGAAAGAGGATGGAGGGAGAGGTTCCAGTGTCTGTGTGGTATGTTGGCCTTGGGAGCAGAGGTGCTTCCTTGAAAGTGGCTGGAGGAAATGCCCAGGACAGGGATGGAGCAAGCCAAAGCTCTCGTCTGATTGTTTCTTCTTACTCTGCGAAATGGATCCGGGTATTGCTGAGTGGGGGCATAAGGAGTAGGCAGGGGTTGGGGGTTTGACATGGAAGGAGAAGCTAAGAAATGCGGGCTCCTATGGTCATGTTAATTTAGTCCAGTGCAGAATCTAGCAGCCTGGCAGGGCCACAGAGGTGGACATGGAGACCCCACCTGACAGTGAGTGTTTCAGGTGCTGTGACCAAACTTGTTCCTTTTTCACTTACTTTCAGATTTTTTTTTTTCCTGCAACTTACTCAAGTACCACTATTTAGATTCCTTATGATCTTTCTTGGATAACTTCCTCCGCTCCCCATGCCCATGTGTTAGTACATTCCGGAATTATATTTTCATATAAGGCAGAGAGTAACCTTTAGATTATCTCATTTTATAAGATGTTCTTATTTTGCCCTCAGTGATTGATAGTTGAGAATCAGCTGAGAGGTGAGACGAAAGGAGGGATCAGAGTTATCTTTTTTCTCCTTTTTAATGTTTGTTTACCTAGCCTCACCAGGTCTTAGTTGCACTTCTCAGGATGTTTAGTTATGGCATGTGAAGTCCCAGTTGTGGCTTGTGGGATCTAGTTCCCTAACCAGGGATCAAACCCGGGCCCTCTGCATTGGGGGTATGGAGTCTTAGCCACGGGACCACCAAGGAAGTCTCCAAAGTTATCTTTTGTAGCTCACAACTATTTGAGGCTTATTAATTTCGAACCAAAGTAAAAGAAGCACATTATGTTGTTATTTTCAGGTCCGGACTTTCCAGATTAACTCTGAGTATTTTGCCTTGAGATCTGTGGGTATTAAAAGAGAGAAAAAAAAAACCGGCTTGCGTTTAACGGAGAGTGCCTTTGTAGCCATGGAAGAGTTAGTGAGCATTTCTAGCGGTGAGTGATGCACACTGATGTAGTCTAGCGTTCATCCGCCAGAGCCTGAGAGTATTACTGTTAATGATCAGAGTCCTAAAGATGACGGCTCATGTCAGGGGTCAATGTTGTTTCCCCTCCAGAAGAAGCAGACAGCTGCCCTGTCATTCTGGTTTGTGGCTGCCAGGACATTGGAAAGTCAACATTTAATAGATACCTCATTAACCAGCTGTTAAATAGGTAAGAGTGTTTTTAATCCTGTTGTGACATATTGCCAGACTTTCAGCAGGAAGTAGGATTTTTGATTTGAGAAGCTAGCTGGGAATGCATCTCAGCTCCTCCATAGAGATGACATACAACTCTGTGCAAAGCCACTCAGCCGAGGGAGGCCTCCTGGTTGTGCTATTTTGGGGGTGCAGCTATGGCACTCCCAGGTGTACCCACCTTGCCTGTTGGGGAGCTCACAAGAGCCATCAGTTGATCTCAGAATCTGTTTTTGTCCAAACCCAGAGAGTCAGGGCAGGGATAAAGTCTGTCGTATTTAAAAAATAAAGTTTGAGGAAAGGCAGAGTTGTGTCCATATAGCAAATAGAAACTGTAGCCAGGCTTGCATCCCGTTTTCTCTTCACTGATATTTTCTCTATGCTGGTGTCATCTTTGGAGCCTTCTGCCTGCAAGGCTGTGGGGTGGGGTGTGCCTGTGTGTCACATAAAATCTTTATGTTCTGATTTACCTTGGACACGGTAAATAAAACAAGTTAAGATTTCTTTCTTTTAAATTTTCAGTATAACCTGCGTTGATTATTTGGAATGTGATCTGGGGCAGACAGAATTTACTCCTCCGGGTTGCATTTCTTTGCTTAATATTACAGAACCAGTTCTAGGTACGTATTCTGCATTTCTTAAATGTCTTAGTTTTACACAGTACAAAAGTAATGATACAAGAAAGTCAGTACAGAAATATAAAATATAAAAAAATGAACACATCTCCCCATGAAACTTATGGTCTTCCCATAAGAATTCCTCTGGTCTCAAAAAAAAAAAAACCCCTAAAAACGCAATGATACCTGTCTAGGGTTCTATTTTTTTTTTTCCCCCCTAGGGTTCTATTTTAATAAATGGAACTACCATCCATTTTATTTTATGTAAATTAGAAACACTTTCCTCTAATACAAGCATCTTACATAATGCTACACAATGATCTCAACCAAGAAATTGACATGAATATAATACTATTAACTAATCTATAGATTTTTTTCAAAATCCATTAGTTACCCTACTAATACCCTTTTTATGTTTCGGAATCCAAATCAGAGTCCCATGCTGCTTTTTTTTTTAATAAAAAAATGTACATAACATGTTATTTATCATTTTGACTATTGATACATGTGCAGTACTGTGCCATCAAATACATTCGAAGCGCTGTATAATCATTATCACTGTCTACCTCCGAAACATTTTCCTTGTCCTGAACTGAAATGCTGTGTCCATTAAATAACAGTGCATCCCTTTCCAGCCTCTGAGGGCCCCTGGAGTGCTGCCTGCCCCTCCCTGTGAATCTGCCTGCTCCAGTCGCCTCATCTAAGTGAAATCACGCAGTACTTGTGCTCCTGTGTCAGGCTGTTTTCACTAAGTATAAGGTTTCAAGATCTGTTCATATTGTTTGGTCGCTCAGTCATATCCGACTCTTTGCAACCCCATGGACTGCGGCACGCCTGGCTTCCCTGTCCTTCACCATCTCCCAGAGCTTGCTCAGACTCATGTCCATTGAGTTGTGACATATATTAAAATTAACTCCTTATTGTGGCTGAAAATCATGCCAATGTATGTGTATCACATTTTGTCTATCTTTTTAACTGTGTTTTTATTTATTTTTGATGGTGCTGGGTCTTCATTGCTACACATGGGCTTTCTTGAGTTGCAGCAAGTGGGGGCTACTCTTTGTTGTGGTGGGCAGCCTTCTTATTGTGGTGGCTTCTCTTGTTGCGGCACATGGGCTCTAGGGTGCCAGGGCTTAGTTGCTCCACGAACCGTGAAATCATCATGGCTCAAACTCTGTCCCCTGCATTGGCAGGCAGATTCCACCACTGGACTACCAGGGAAGCCCCTGTATTGGTTTTAGTTTTCTGCCTGTTGTGACTAATGGTGCTGGGAACATTGGTTACAACTACCTGTTCAAGCCACCACTTTCAATTCCTTTGGATATACATATACACATACATACACACCCACGAGTGGGCATGTTTAACTTTTTGAGAAACTGCCAGACTCTTCTATAGCAGCTGCACTGTTTTATGTTCCCAACAGTAATTCAAAAGGGTTCTGATTTCTCTACACCTTCAACAATACTTGTTATTTTGATCACGGCCTTTCTTGTGGATGGAAGTAATCTCTTTTTGGTCTTGGTCTGCATTTCCCTAATGACTAACAGTGTTGAGCCTCTTTCCATATGTTTATTGGCCATTTGTACGTCTGCTTTGGAGAAATGGCTGTTTTAGTCCTTTGCCCACTGTTGAATTGGGTTCTTTGTTTTCGTTGAGTTTTAGGAGTTCTGTATATATTCTGGGTGTTAATTCTTTGCTAGATATGCAATTTGCAGATACTTTGTCATTTATTTGCTTTTGATAATATCCTTCAATGCGCAAAAGTTTTTAATTTTTATGTTTTTTCCGCCTATGCTTTTTGGATCATCTATGAAGTTGTTACTAAATCTAGTCTCATAAAGATTTTCCATAATGTTTTCTTCTAGGAATTTTGCAAGTTTTACCTCTAGCACTTAGGTCTTTAATCAGTTTTGAGTTACATTTTGTGTTTGACACAAGAGAAGGGTCTCACGTCCTTATGTACACAGATGTCCAGTTTTCATTATCTATTTGTTCTTTCCACAATGAATGGTCTTGACACCCGTGTTGAAAATCATTTGACCATACATCCATACATCCGTGTGTGCTGAGTTGCTTCAGTCATGTCCAACTTTTTGCAACCCCATGGTCTGTAGCCCGCCGGGCTTCTCTGTCCATGGGATTCTCCAGGCAAGAATACTGGAGTGGGTTGCCATGCCCTTCTCTAGGGGATCTTCCCAACCCAGGGATGGAACCTGCAATTCTGTGACTCCTGCATGGGCAGGTGGGTTCTTCACCAGTAGCGCTGCCTGGGAAGCACGTACATGCAAGGATTTTTTTAATTTTCATCCTCTTTATTCCATTGGTTTACATACACATAGCCTTTAGGCCAGTACCACACTTTTAATTACTATATTTTTGTAAGAAGTTCAAAATTGGGAAATGTGAATCCTCCAGCTTTATTTTTTTTTCAAGATTGGTCATTTTGAGACCCTGTACAATTCCATATGAATATTAGAATAGGCTTTTTCATTTCTGGGGAAAGGGCTGTTAGAATTTTTATAGGGATTGTATTCAGTCTCGTTTTTCACTTGACTGGGTGGCGGGGCATGTGGGATCTTAGTTCCCTGACCTTGAGTTGAACCAATGCCCCTGCAATGGAAGCAGAGTCTTCATCACTGGGCCACCAGGGAAGTCCCAAGGATTGCATTCAATCTGTAGATGAAGTAGTATTAACATTTTCCTATCCATGAACACAGAATGTCTTTCTAATTTTTTATGTCGTCTTTAATTTCTTTAAGCAAATATTTTACCTCCTTGGTTAGATTCACTTCTAAAGATTTAATTCTTTAGTTATTGTAAATGCAGTTGCTATTCTAATTCGCTTTTCAGTATTTGTGTACATATATGTAAATACGTATTTTTATGTCTTTACATAGATTTCTGTTTATTAAGAGCCGTGAATTTGCACTGATCATTCTTTTCTGTCTTTTTTTGGCCAATCTCCATGGCTTTTGGGATCTTGTTTCCTGACCAGGGATCCAACCTGGTCCCCTGCAGTAGAGGCACAAAGTCCTAACTACTGGACCAGCAAGGAATTGTGATCGTTCAGATTCCAATCTCACACCCAGGGTGCATCCTAGTTAACCTTCCCCCTTCCACATTTACCAGCTCCTTTTCCAATGGTGAGAACCCTGGCTGCAGTTATTCGCAGTGTATTTACATATTTGTTCATTCCCTTTGTATTTGCTCAGTCCCTAGACCACGCAGGCCGCTCTCAGTTGTGGGCTGCCCCAGGCCCCTGACTCCAAACTTGAGGGGCGCCTCGCCAGCTCTTCCCTAGGTGGCCTCGCACCAGCCACACTGACCAAGGCCCTTGTGACTGTGTTGCGATGTGGTCCTGGTCACCTGCCTGCCACGTGTGCTGGCCCCGGCCACAGCCCTGACCAGAGGGGATGGCAGGCGACTCAGGCTGGACAGACTGCTGTTGTGATGAGCTTGTGTCCCCTCAAGCTGGACTGCTTGAGTTCAAGTCCCACTGATCCCTACTAGCTCTGTGACCTTGGTCAAGGTAATCTCTTTCTCAGCTTCCTCGTCTGTAAAAATCGAGAAAGTAAATACTACCTCTCTCATAGGGGTTTATGAAAACTAGAGGCTCTGTGTAGCACATGTAGGACATAGTAAGTACTGTATTCCAGCAGGTGACTACTGTTGTTATTAATTATTGTGTGTAAGCCCTGTGGGGGTGTTTTTTCTGTTCACAGATGTGTCCTAAGTATCTAGAACAATGCCCAGCATGCAGTAGATGTCCGGTAGATCTTTGTTGAATGAATGGCCATATTAGGACGTAGTTGGGGCTAACTGTATAAATGCAGGCGTGTCTGTGCTTGAAGTCGAAAGCTTAGATTTCCAAAAGTGAGAGCATAGCTATTCCTAGTGGTTGGATGGGCTCAGATTTCCTGAGCAGCTTCGTCAGGGATCATGGCTGGACCATAACCCTTGCCACCCCTTAGATTCTCATGGGTTAATGACTCTCACCTTTATTTTCTTAGGACCACCTTTCACCCACCAGAGGACACCCCAGAAAATGGTCTATTATGGGAAAAGTTCTTGTAAAAACAACTTTGAAAACTATATTGAGGTAGTAAAGTATGTTTTCAGCTCCTACAAGCGAGAGTCTCCTCTTATCATCAACACCATGGGCTGGGTGGCAGGTAAGTCCATGGAGGCGCATCTGGCAGAAAGGGTTGGGTGGTGGGAACGGGTGCGTGTGTGGCTTTCAGACGTCAGCGCTGAAGCCTGGTCCTTAGGAGGCTACTCATCTCAGCCTCTCATGGGCACACATCACCGCCCAGGTGCACTGGCTGGGCTCTGTCGTTTACTTCCTCGCAGACCAGGGTCTCCTGCTTCTCATTGACCTGATCCGCCTGCTGTCACCCAGCCACGTCATCCAGTTTAGCTCGGACCGGAGCAAATACATGCCGGACCTCACCCCTGACTTCGTGGACGACATGGACGGCTTGTACACAAGACGCAGGTCCAGAGTCAGAAACAGAGGTTTCCACCTGCCTGAATTTGCTGAGAGCTTGGAGTTTGCCGATGAAGAAAAAGAAAGTCCCGTTATGTCTACGGGATACAAGCTGATGTTCGTGAAGTCGGAGTTTGTGACTGGAAAAACGTCCAGGAATAGGTAAGCAGACCATCGTGGCTGGAGAATTCCATTTTCTTCAGTCTGACAAGGCCTCTGTCCTCGGTTCCTTCAAAGGGGTCAGTCCCCTAAAATCTTTCCGATCTCTGTCAAAACTACCTGTTTCCAGAGAAGAGTCAGGTCTGTTCTGAATGGTTCCTTTGCCAGTAGAAATGCCCAGAATTGGCCTCCAGATCTGCTTGCCCCTCTAGGAGCTTTGACCTGAAGGATCTCCAGTGGGTTTATGGAGAGGCAAGGTCTACAGGTCCCGAGGTTGGGATGTGGGCTGTGTCAGGACAGGTGGGCCCTGTCTCGGAGCAGAAGTGGGCCTCTCACCCTCTTCTGATTTACTTTTCAGAGAATCACATAATAGAATCCTTCGTGAGCTGGCAGTGCTGGGTTACCTGAGCCAGTTGCAGCCCCCAGTGCCGAAGCCACTGCGTGCCTTACACAGTCTGACCCCCTATCAGGTAACCTGAGCTCTCAGGGGGATTGTCTGGCTTCCTGTGTGCCCGTCTCCCCTCTTTATACCCCTTCACTTGTGTCATCCTCAGCCCTGAGGTGTTGATGTGGCGACTGTGCATTTTACAGTCGGGAGCTGAGGGATCCAATGGGAGTAGACTCACCTCCAGAGGGGCTGACCCTGGTTTCCATCCTGACCAGGAATGTTCTGCCTAGTACCAGAGGTGGCCCTGGGAGCACATCCTGCAGCCCAGCTCCGCCCTTCTGCCCACTGGCCGTGTGTGACTTGGGCTTTGAGTGGTGGTGATGGGCCTCGTAGAATGTGTGTGCCTGGAGAGCACTCGTAACGTGTTTCAGATATATTGTCACAGATTGATTCTAGCTCTAAAGTATGTGCATTGTGGATTCCAATCTCTGAAGGACTGTTTTGGGAAGAAACTGCCATAGTATTAGAGTCCCAGATGATGAAAGAATCAAATAGCATCAGGTATTAATTTCTAAGTGCCCACCCTCTGCTGTGCTATCCTCTACTCACCAAGGCCGTTATTATCCCCACTTTACAGATGATGGAACTGAGGCCAGGGGCAGACTCAGCTTGCCCACAGGACATAGGAAAAGTCTGGGCTGGGACTGGCTGGCGCCCAGGTGGCCTGACTCTGGACCAGAGCCCTCACTCCGCTGTATGGCCTGCGCAGTGCTGAGCACACAGTGGGCCAGACGCTCTGTTGAGCCTGCGGGGAAGGTGCTGGTACAGACCCCACTTACAGCTAGAAGACTGGGCGCAGGCAGGCAGGTGAAGACGCTAGGCGGAGGCCGCACAGGCAGGGGCTGTGACCAGGGAGTATGGGGTGGGGGGGCAGCGTCATGTTGCCCAAGCCCAGAGATGAGATTGGCCCCAGGCTTCCAAGCCCTCTCCACTGAAGAACCCAAGGCAGCTGGTTTAGTGGAGTTTTTGGGTGATTTGTTTATACTCATTGGCTCCAGTTTATACTCATTGGTGATGCTCTGTAGCTAGACTTGAAATTTATCTGGCAGTAATGTAAACTGCCGTTTGTTACAAATTCACATTTGTTTTTGAAGCCTAAATAAAATGTTTAACAAAATGCTTTTCTATTTTAAAAGTTTGTAGTTTCCCAGAGAGTTACATGTTAAAAGTAGTCCTTTACTGTGTGCTCCAGGAAGGTGGTCCATTTTTCTTTTTTCTTTTTTTTTTCATTTTTCTCAATTCAATAATTCCCTTAGGGGGCTTCTCCTTACTCTGTGGATGTTTACTTTCTTCCACCCAGAGACCTGTTGGTGATGAGTTTCCAGTCTCCCTCCTAACTTCAGCTCATGTGAATGTCCCCGAATTTGCATCTCATGTGTCTCTTTAGGCAGAGTTGCAGGCATTCAATTTAATTTCTAGCAAGTGTTGTTAGTGTGCAGGAGCTTTGTGTAGTTTTCCTCGATTCTCAGTCGAAAGCAGTGAAACACTAAACAATTTCCATTCCATTTAGATATGTTTTGGTGGGCAGTTTGGCAGATAAAACTTCAGATAGATGACTTGTCAGCTTGTAGAAACTACTAACACAAGTAGTCTTCCGAGTCAGATCACTGGAGCGGGTGCGTGTGTGTCCTCCAGGTCCCTTTCAATGCCGTTGCGCTCCGGATCATCCACGCTGATGTGGCCCCCACCCACATCCTGTACGCTGTGAACGCCAGCTGGGTTGGGCTCTGCAAGATCCTGGATGATGTCAGGGGATACGCCAGTGGGCCCATCCTGCTTGCCCAGAGTCCCATCTGCGATTGTGTGGGGTTTGGTGAGTCAGAGGAAAACCTGAGTGTAAACCTACTGAAATTTACCCACCTGAGCAGCTGTAGATTGGTGGGGCTTGACCTTGTTGCTGTCATTTGCCTGGAGTGGTCAGAGAGCTTGTCTGTCCTCTGTGAAGTAGGCCTTGGGGTGGGGGGCAGGAAGGAAGCGGTTCTTCTTTGCTTGTCCTGCCAGCTCCTCTAAACACAGGAGTCCTCAAGGCCTGGCCGGGCCTCCCTCTCATCTGACATGTTTGCTGTGGCTCTCAGTCCATTGTAGGCTGACCTCTGTACACTCTCAAGCACAGTGTCAGAGCTCCAAGCCCGTGTTACCAGTCATTTTTCTGCTTAGTTGTCTCTCTGGCATCTAGGACTTCACTCCAACACTGAGGTCCTGATAGATCCATCAGCCGTTCCCTGACATTCCGCCCGCAACTCCTCCTCCTACCCTGCACTGGCCGTGAATGGTCCTTGAAAGATTCACTCTGTATTTGGGTCAGGCCCCTGGGTCCTACTTGGCACCCCTTCATTTCGTTCATCACAGTCTACACACCAGCCTGATGCCTTCTGGTTTCAGAGTGTCAGACTCCTCAATCTTATCTGTTCTCACCACGCCTAGGGGCTCGGTAGTTGGGGGGCGCGGGTTTAGTTGCTCTGCGGCACATGGAATCCTCCTGGACCAGGGATGGAACCCATGTCCCCTGCATTGGCAGGTGGATTCCTCTCCGCTGTAGCACCAGGGATGTTAGAAAACTCAAAAGCCGTTCTGCAGTTCTGAGTAGTGGGGAGGATGATCTTGTGTGTTGTGTGTCCTCAAGGTATTTGCAGGGGGATTGACATGGAGAAGAGGCTTTACCACATCCTCACTCCCGTGCCCCCAGAGGAGCTGAGACACGTGAACTGTCTGCTGGTCGGAGCCGTGTCCATCCCACAGTGTGTTCTCAAGAGCCAGGTATGTGCAACCCTGGAGCTTGCTGGCCATGTCCATGGCAAAGTGCGGACCTGAAGTTGGGGCAGGAGTCACAGAGCAGGTACTTGTTTGGGAAGCTTACACTCCTTCGTAGAGATGGACAAGGCCAAGTGACATGTCTGCATGGCCTGAAGGTCTGGGACATGAGTCCCCTTCACCTCAGGCAGGAGGCCCAGATGGAGCCGTCTTCGCAGGCATGAGTGTGGGAGAAAAAGGACAGAGGCGGTGACCCTTCCTGAAGACAGTCTTCAGAGGCTTCTGTGGGAAGGTCATGGAAAGTCATATTGGCCAAGGCCATCCATGTGGCCCCAAACCAAACGGCAGGACCTGTAGGCAGCTGAGGAGGCAGCCGGTGTCCCCCTTGTCACCTTCTGGTTCAAGAGAGAGCCCCATCTCTTGCTTGTTTGGGGGTTGAAGTGTAATGGGCCCTTCAAGGAAGGGGAGCTGAGGATCTTAGGAGTGATCTAATACTGTCTTCCATCTTGGCCAGATTCTAAGTGTTCCCACATGTTTTCTCTGTGTTTCCATTTCAGGGTGGGCTCGAAGGGACCATACCTTATGTCACGACAGATTATAATTTTAAGCTTCCTGGAGCATCAGAGAAGATTGGAGCAAGAGAAAGTGGGGCAACGTATAAAGAGAAAGGACATCCCAAACCTAAGTTGTATCGAAAAACATACTGATGTTCTTAATACAGGAAGGACCTTCCTCCGAGAAAGCTTGACCATCTCCAGCCTGATATCAGTGGACGATGGGGTTCTGTGACCATGAACAGAACAGTGTGCTTACGTAGCAAACTGCAGTGTTTCCTACGTAGCTCATGGATGTGTATAGAGTACGTGTACTCTTTAATCGACATGACAGAGGTTTTCCCTAGTCTTCTGTTTCGTTTTCTAAAGGAATCAAGAAGCAGGGACGAGTTTGTGCACCACTGAAACAGAACGTGGTTGATTCCTCATGAAGTTTTTCAAGGACCTGGTTGGTGGTATCTGGGTAAAAATAGAGAAACTGGACCACAGAAATGTCTCAAAGGGGAAAGCAGGACATCTGGTGGCATGGAGAGCGTAGAAGGGTACAGAGTTGCCCTGTGGTCCTCGCTTGGGGGGTGCTTCCAGCCCTGCTCACTGGATGCTCCCCAGCCTCTTCCATACACATGGGTTGAGGATTATGCTTCTATTTGGTGTTAAATTTATTCAAGGTTTCATAGATAAAAGTTTGCCTCAAGAACCCCTCAATTTTAAAAATCGAATGCTGAAAAATTTTACCCTGAGAAAATGCTCTCAAACCCAGGAAGCCTGTCCTGGGGCCTCTTTAAAACTCGGCTTGTCCTGATTGACTTCTTATCTGAGATGGAAAATGCACAGTGAGCAGAGCCAGAAACCAGGCTGTTTGGACCAAGGCCAGCAGAGCAGCTCCTGCTGTTGGTTTCGGTGGTGGTGCTGGACTCCCAGGGGCTTTGAAGGAAATGGTGGGCCCCCTTCTTCATCTTCTCCCTGGAGTCAGCATTCTTTAACCTCCAGGGTTGGAAATGGTTTGGTAAACAGGCTGGCCAGTTCACATCACATCGTGTCTGCGTTTAGGACCCTGATATGCCTACAGAAGCAGCATTTTGTCCTGGTGCTCTGAATTCCAGCTTCCGAGCAGGACACTTCGAAGGACCACTGTTAGGATGAGGGTTTTTACGGTTTATGTCCATTTAAGGTGTTGAGCATCATTGTCTTCAGTATTCTGGGGGCTGATCCCTCATCTCTTAGAGCCCTTGTCACCTTCCAGAATTGGCTTTGAAGTCTAGTTTCTTAGTTGCGTCTTATTTATATCTAAGCTTAACTTGTACATACATGTTCTGTCTTGGCCTTGCAGCGGCTTTTGTAGTCAATCCACCATCAACTTTTTACCTCCTTCACAAGCTCCTGCATCTTTACAGTGATGCTTAGGTCTTTAGCAGTAAGTCTTGGGAAGAATGAAAGTGGTGATCTGTCATTCGCATGTTCATTGAGTCCTGACTCGCTGGTAGGCTGTTTCCTCCTGGCCTTTAAGGTTGCCCGTCAGTCACCATTGGTAAGGAAAACAACGTTGCCACTAGAGGGAGCTGTCAGCCATCGGTCAGCTGGCCATGCCGGGCTGGAGATGGCTGAGGAGCCCCTGGAGGCCTTTCTCACCATCTAGAGATCCTGGAGACAGCCCTGTGGTCAGCTCCTGGTTGTGCCAGTCAGACTGGCAACAGTGCACACACCCTGGGTGTCAGCCCATTGGATAATCAGTGTTGATGGTTCAGGCTTCTGTCATTCCCACAGTGTGTTGCTTCAGTATGGCCAGTGAGGGCTCTGTGTTGGAGATACGCTTGACAAAAACTCCTGGGACCTCCCTAGTAGTCCATTAGAACGCTGTGCTTCCGTGGCAGGGGGCAAGGGTTCAATCCCTGGTCGAGGAACTAAGATCCCACATGCCGAGTGGGATGTGAAAAACCAAGCAACTCTTAGTCATTTCTGTGTGATTTTCAAAGTGGTACATAACTTATTTTAAGAAAATCAAAGGAATATATGACTTAGAACATGGAAACCCTCAGTCACTGATTTTGTGGTTTGTTAAAATCAGTTCTTCAGACCTGTTTTTAGGACAAATAAACATGAAAAATTGAAAAAAATCCTCCAATTTTAGGGTTGATTTAACTTTGTGAAGAAAAGTAGTTCTGTCGTTCCCATCCGTCCCCAGGTAGGTCTTGGAGACAGGAACCAGTTTGTCCTTGGAGACCCCAGTGTAGAACTGAAGTTTGAGAAAGGGGAGAGGAGTAGGTGAGCTAGCCTTGGGATCAACTGGAGAGGATACGGGGGTGGAGAGGACATGTGGTGAGGCCCCAGCTGAGCCAAGGGGCACCCCCTTGCCGATACCAGGACCCTTGTGATGGGCAGGTCCTCACCCTCGAGAACACTCAGATCTCTGCCCGGAAGATGGCGTGAGGACCAAGTGACGTGGGATGGTGATTTTTAGATTGTCTGCTCATTCTTTCCCTTAGATTTGGGTGAGGCCATGTGGTTGTTACCATAGCAGGCTGTGATGGTGGAGATCCAAGTCCATGTCCTGACTGGGCCACCAGCTGGCAGTGTAGCTTTGAGGGGTGTTTCACTTGAGCCTGTGATCTTTAAGATGGGTGGGTGGCGCTTCTCTCAGGGTCCCCGCATGAGGAAGGCGTGAAACGCATCCACAGCAGGCCTAGCAGTAACTCCTGGCTTGTGGCCTGTCTCTGGCTGGGTTGTAAATCCTAGCAGACAGGAGGAAGACTGTGTTCCTCAGAGTCACTTTGGGTCGGAGCAGAAACTCAGTGTTTGCGTCTAAAAACATCTTGCTATAGCCCCCAGTCAGTGGCACTGTCCTTCCTGCTATGGGTCCTGCTCAGGCTCCCACCCGTCATCTGCCCCTGGGAGTTTTTCATAAGCCCCACTATTGCTTTTAAAATCATGCAGTCAGCTCACCTGTGTAGGAAACGATCCTGAAGTCACCACCGTGTTACCACTTGCCGTGACCCTGTCTCACCCAATATTTTTCTAAATTGCACACTTGCGTTTGTGTGTTTCACAAACCTGTTTGTCCAATTGTATGTATGGTTTCTATCCAGCTTTTTTCACTTATATGTGAACTTCTATATCAATAAATATTTTTGAGAACATAAATGTGTGTCATTTTGTTCCATATTTAGACAGACCATTTTATTCCAGGAAATGGTTTGAATGCTTAGAAGAAACGGCAGAAACGTTGGAAGGGGGTAGTGAACCCGGGTGTCATGGCATTGAAGAGGGGTGGCCCCCGCAAATGCCTGCACCTTTTTCCTGTTTCGAGTGGAGTAAACTCCAAGGGGAGTTAGCTTCATTTCTCTTTTTGGGCTCCAAATGTTAGCCACGCAGTCATGCCTCTGCCATTCCTTTCTCCAGGGGATCTTCCCAACCCAGAATCAAACCCGATCTCCCGCATCGCAGGCAAATTCTTTACCATCTGAACCATCAGGCTCAAGGATGTATGTTACATGTTACATCACTCCTGACTATCTTTGAGACTCTTATTAGCAGGAAAAAGAATTTTGTTCCCAGAAGAGTACAAATAGAAAGGAAGGCAGCCAGCAGGCCAGGGGTCTGTGCCTGTAACTGCCTCTTCCTGAGCGAGTGCTTGGCCCCTCTGCCCTCGGCCCAGGGTGGAGCCTGGCAGAGGCAACGAGACTTGGCTGCCAGGCTGAGCCTGAACAGTGGCTAAGATAAATATGGGGCCCATCTGTGCAGTAGAGGAGCCACGTGATGCAGGGCCTCCAGAAAGGTTTGGCCGAGTGAAAGTTCCAAGGCTTTGCCAGGAAAAGAAGAGGACAGAGGGTGGGCCGAGGGGTGAGGGAGCAGTCTGAAAGGAGCCACACTTGGAGTTGAGGGGCAGCAGGTCCAGACTGGAGATCCCAGGAGCTGAGTAAGCAGTCTTGGGAATCAGCTAACAGAGTAGAGCTGGGCAGACAATGTGTTGGGCTGGGAAGCCAAGGGTTGCCATGGCGACTGGCGCAGATGCTGCTGTGGCGCTCAGCAGATTGTGCCTGGGGTATTTCTAATGCTTTGGAGCTGGTCACCAGGCTGTGAATGTCAACCCGGCAGGGACAAGCCACGAACTTTCAGGCCTTCCTCCCCACCGAGGAGTCCAGCCGGGAAAGGTCTTCATGGCGCTACTTTTCTGAAAAGAAAGGAAGGCCCCCACCGAGGGATCTAGCAGTGTGAGAAATGCGTTCCAGGGAGCACATGGGTACTTGGGGATGAAAAGTCCAAGGAGAGGAAACAGCCAGCAAGAAAATGGTGCAAACCCCAGCCACCGAGTCTATACGTTAAAACATACAGCGCTCAGGGGGCCTGAATCGGAGGAGAGGCAGATTGGCAGGGCTGAGAGTTCAGTGGTTTTCTGTGCAGACGACTCAGCTGGTGAAATTAAGATTGGGGCTGAGTTGAGGAGAAGCCTTCCAGGGTTGGGACTGCCGCCGGGCAGAGAGGGACGGAGACTGTGGGTCTAGCACGTGGCTCAAGGGCCAGGCAAGGAGCCACCACCCGAGGTCAAACATGAATTCTGTCCTGACAAAACACGGATCTCCACCGCACAGCTGGCTCAGCCTCCATTTGGGAACCGGTGAGTATACTTTCTTCCTCTGGTTCAGCAAGGAGGGTTGAAGAGGAGTGAGAAAAGGGGATTTGGTGTGTCTTGAAGAGGCTTGGTTATGACCCCTCACTTGCAGAATTCACCTGGGCCGTTTGAGAAAGTTTCCTGCAGGCTGGGCGTACATTCTGTCCTAAGGGCTGATTTAATGAACTGAAAATCTGGAAGGCAGGGTTGGCCATCAGCTCTGACTTAGGTGCAGGGAAAGGAGGCTTTCGGTTTCAGCCATCCAACCCCTGAAAGAATAAAGAACAGGGTCCCATGTGAAGAGCTGCTCCACTGGCAGCTGCTAAGGATGGGGGCTGGGAGGGCCTGTGGTGGGAAGGCTCTCCAGCTTCCTCTTCTGGGACGTAGAGGGTAGGTGAGAAAGCAGTCCCCAGACTTGCAAACCTTCAGTTTTGTGCATTAAAGTTGGGTCCCCACTGGCAGGCTCCCAATTGTAGCTTTGTAGGGCTGCGACGTTCCTCCGAAACCATGGATATTTGTAGGTTGACTTCTGATGCATGCAGTGACGCATTTTGGCAGTGGGGGATCAGGAAAGGTGTGTGTGGACTCAAATAGGCTTCCAGCATCCCACTGTCAGAACCCTGGCCTGAGAAATACCCTGTTCCCGGCCAAAGAGAAAATGGCTTGAAGGTGTGTTAGCTGCTGACCTCTCAGCACTCACAGAAGAGCCCTCATTCCGACCTTTGTCTGCCCACCACCCCCTCCCTCACCCCCATGGCTGGACCAAGACAGATTTAGGAAGCAGATAGTGAGTCACACAGAACTCAGCACCCACTTGGCCTCCCTGCAGGGCCATCCCCTCCCTGGGAAGGGTCTGCTCTGCTGACGTAGCCTTCCTCTAGGTCATACCCCCATGCAAAACTTACCTACCATGCTGGGGTCTCTGCTGAGGGTGGCCAGAGAGTTAAATGGACAAGTGCGTCTCACGCTAATATATGAACATCCAGTGACCCATGTCCAGTTCACTCAAGGTCCATCATGGCTCACTCACTGCAGGGGAGATTGTTTCCAGGCTTGTATGAGATGTCGGCTACAGCCCCAAATCATGGCTGCCACATGGGCATCAGAGAATGGCCCACCCCTGCTGCTTCAGTTTGTTTGTGTCTTTTAAATTAATTAATAATTTTTTTGCCCACACCATGAGGTTAGTGGGATCTTAGTTTCCTGATCGAACCAGGGGTTGAACCAGATCCCTGACAGTGGAAACTTGGAGTCATAACAACTGGACCTCCGGGGAAGTCCCTGATTATGTCTTTAAGCCCTTTACTGATTTGTTTTTGCTATTAAAGGACAACTGGTGTGAATTCCCTGGCAGTCCAGTGACTAAGATTCTGCACTTTCACTGCTGGGGGTGTGGGTTTGATCCCTGGTTGGGGAAGTAAGATCCTTCAGGCCATGTGGTGTGGCCAAAGAAGGGGGAAAAAAACACAAGACCACTAGTTATGCTTTAGCCATATTCTTAGTTTTAAACAAACTTTGGTGGAATATTTACTGAACTCGTATTAATTGTTGGACATTATGTCAGGGGCTGGGGTGGTGGTGATGAGCAAGATAAATGCCCGTCCTTTTAGAATCTAACACTGTGTGCCAAGGACAGGAAAACAGGAAATTGAAAAGCAGTTTGATGTGTATTAAACAGAGAGATGTGACTGTGGGGTAATGGGTTCATACATAAGAGAGGTTCCTCTTATAACACCCATCTGGGCGATTTTTTTTAAGGAATCACATCACTGAAAGGTTACAGTGGTATCGGCTGGGTAAAGACTATGGGTAGAAAGGTTTGATTTCAGAAAGAGAGAGAAGCAGGAGCTAGAAATGGCATTTTGTGCAGCATGATTAGGACACACATTGGAAAGACTGAGAGGTGGGTGGGTTCTTGTGGGTGCTGTGGGAAGGGGGGAGTACAAAGAAATGGTGCTTGATCCAGAGAGAGAGGATGGTCGAGCATCTTACAGAATTCAGATTTCATCCTTGGGGCGATGAGCATTTAAGCATTTTTATAATAGAGTAGGTAGCATTTTCAGACTTGCATTTTAGAAAATCCTTTTTGATAGCAGTTTGGAGAGTGGATTTGGAGGAGTATGAGGAGGAGAATATGTCAAAGAGTCAGGAAGCTTCATGGTGGCTCAGATGGTAAAGAATCTGCCTGTATTGCAGGAGACCCAGGTTCGATCCCTGGGTCAGGAAGATCCCCTGGAGAAGGGAATGGCTACCCACACCAGTAGTCTTGCCTGGAGAATTCCAGGGACAGAGGAGCCTGGCAGGCTATACAGTCCGTGAGGTCACGAAGAGTTGGACACAACTGAGCAACTAACACCTTTGCAATAATGCAGGTGAAAGGTGGCCATTTAAGCCGTTTAAGTCAGCATGTAAATTTAAAAAGTCTACACACGCACATACGCACGTGCATGTGTGTGTGTGTGTACTTGTTCTGCTTGCGTGTGTGTTAGTCTCTGTCGTGTCCATCTCTTTGCAACCCCCTGGGGTGTCCATGGACTTCTCCAGGCGAGAATACTGGCGTGGGTTACCATTCCCTTCTCCAGGGGATCTTCCTGACCCAGGGGTTGAACCCAGCTCTCCTGCATTGCAGGCAGACTCTTTACCATCTGAGCCACCAGATGGTAAAGGGAGAATAACAGGGAAGCCCTGTTCTGCTTACACAAGTAATATATTTTCATTATAAAATTCTCAAACAGTACATAAACAATGAAGCTGTAAGTTCTGATTGTCTGTTATTTCCAATTGTATTTCAGATTCTTTCTCTGAATACATAACACAGCGCACATACCCAAATATGCACATATATGTAAAAATGTTGACATGAAATTGAGGAAAATGTGCAGTTGCTTTTTCCAATTAATACTATATTTTGGACATTAAAAACTGCAGTATATAATAGTCCACCTCATTCTTTTTAATGGCTTCATGATATTGATATGTATTGATATACTTAATTTTTAAACTGATCCTCTATGAGTGGACATTTGGGGTTGTTTGCAGTTTTTCACTCCTGTGAATGATGATGTAGTGAGCATCCTTATACCTGTGGACATGTGAAAAAAGTATCTATAGAATACATTTCTGGATGTGGAATTACTGGGTGGAAGAGGATTTGCATTTTACATTTTTGAAAAAAAATTTCATCTATTGGCTATACTGGGCATTTTGCTTTTTAATGGCTAGTTCCAGGTTGTCATCCAGAAAGCCATTTGTCCCCCAGGAGCAGAGTATTTCAGCCCTTCATGTGCTTTCTATGTCTGGTCATCATCTCTCGGAGCCTATCCCTGGCACATGAGTGTGGGTGGCTGGACGGGGTCCCCTTACACGGCCTCAGGCACTTCTCTTCTTTGTCCACTCCCATTACTGAAATGCTGTGGCTTTTGGCTGAGGGACAAGGACAGCTGTAAGCTCTGACATCATGCCTCTGAAACTTCCACAGGTGGGGGCATCAAGGGCACTCCATGATCCTCCTGTTGTTTAGCCACTAAGTTGAGTTCGTGAACCTCATGGCCTGCAGCACACCAGGCTTCCCTGTCCTTCACTATCTCCTGGAGCTTGTTCATACTCATGTCCACTGAGTCAGTGATGCCATCCAACCGTCTCCTCTTCTGTTACCGCCTTCCCCTCCTGCCTTCAATCTTTCCCAGCATCAAGGTCTTTTCCAATGAATTGGCTCTTGGCATAAGGTGGCCAAAGTATTGGAGGTTCAGCTTCAGCACCAGTCCTCCCAATTAATATACAGGGTTGATTTCCTTTAGGATTGACTGGTTTGACCTCCTTGCTGTCCAAGGGACTCAAAGTCTTTTCAAGCACCACAGTTTGAAAGCATCAGTTCTTCGGCATTCAGCCTTCTTTATGGTCCAATTCTCACATCCATTCATGACTACTGGAAAAACCAAAGCTTTGACTATATGGATCTTTGTTGGCAAAGTGATATCTGTGGTTTTTAATACACTGTCTAGGTTTGTCATAGCTTTTCTTCCAAGGAGAAAGTGTCTTTTAATTTCATGGTTGCAGTCACAGCCCACAGTGATTTTGACTCTGCAGAAAATAAAATCTGTCTCTGTTTTCACTTTGGGTGACCAATATATCCTGATTTTAAAACCTAGAAGCCCTGAGACCTCCTTACCTAGAATCCAATGGCTAAGGTTCTGTGCTCCCAATGCAAGGGGCCCAGGTTCCATCCCTGGTCAGAGAACTAGACCTCACATGCTGGAACTAAGAGTTCACATGCTGCAACCAAGACCCAGCACAGCCAAATAAATAAATAAAAATCATTTAGAAAGAAAACCACTGAAAGTCCTGTGTCCTGGGACTCCTCTTAGTCTGGGCAAGGTGAAGTAGACCTTGGTTACCTTAACTTCAGCACATTATATGTCCTTTCCGCAGGGCCTTTGCATTTGCTGTCTTCTCAGATATCTGTACGACAAGCTCCTTCACATCACTCCAGTCTCTGTTCCAACTCACCTTCCTCAGAGAGGAGTATCTTCCACAGTGTGCATATGCACTCGCACACACAGACACACACGCACACTCATGGTCAGTCTCTGTCCATTAGCAGACATTCTTCTCGTGATACAAATGAACGGGACCGAGGCAGCCCCTCTCCAGGCCCAAAAGGAGGCTCTTCGAGCACCAGCATTCACTGTAAGCCATTACAGCCAGCAGTTGCCCTGCCCAGAAACTGTGTCTGTAGGCTGGGCCTGCATCCTTGCCTTGGGGGAAAGAGAGGTCTCTGGCCTCCATGGACCAACAGGGAGACAAAGCCCATCCCAGGCAACCTGGGTCTCTGCAGGGATGTCCAAGGGGATGGCAACAATAGTTTCCAACCATTGGGATCAGCGTTCCAACAATGGATTAGGTATTTTGAAATCCCAGCTGTCCTGGAAGTCTGGCCAGTCTTTTCTGTGGTTGGGAGCCTGGCTCAAACGCCTTTGTTCCTTGGACAGACTTGGCCCTCCAGAGGGCCCAGCCTCTCAGACTGTCTGGCCAGGTTTGAAAGCCTGCAGTGGCCAGCGGCTGGCAGCGAGAGTGGAATGTGGCCACCCTGCCATAGCCACAGTCAGCCCTGGGGATACAGGCAGGCCTCCATTTCCTCCTCTGCCCCCCACCCGCTCCCAGCTGGGAAAACCCTGGCGCACCAGCTGATAGGGCCTGGGTCTAGCTGGGGTCTCTACTCCTCCCACGAGCTGGCCAGGTCTGACCTCAGGCTGGGTGTTCAGGCCTGTGGGCTGCCCACTGCACAGGGATCCTCCTGGCCACCTTCACTGGACGAAGTTTTGAGGTATTCGGAAGTTGACCCTGTGAGCAATGGTTGGTTATGAACTCATTCAGTCAATGAGCAATCCCCTGGCACCTGCTCTGTTCCAGGCTGGCCTCAGTCCTGTGTTCAGGGGAGATGGCTCAGACAGAAAAGAATCCGCCTGCAGTGCAGGAGACCCACGTTCGATCCCTGAGTTGGGAAGATCCCCTGGAGAAGGGAATGGCAATCCACTCCAGTATCCTTGCCTGGAGAAGTCCATGGACAGAAGAGCCTGGTGGGGTACAGCCCATGGGGACACAAAGAGTCAGACATGACTAAGGGACTCACACACACACATACACACACACACACACACACACACAGCTGCTTCAAGGGGCTCTCAGTGCAGAAGGATCCAGGCTGCACCTTTCAGTATAATCACCTGCAGTAGAGGCTGGATCAAAGAGTTGCCTGGCTGAGGTTGGGGGATGGCTCCACCAGAGAGAAGTGGGTGGGGACAGGTCCAGCAGGGTGTGAGTGGCCATGCCAGGGATGGTGACCTTGTCCCACAGATGGTAGAGAGTGAATTTTTAATCAAAGCAGGGACATTTTCAGATTTGCTTTGTATTCTTGCTGTGATTTTTGGTCATTGTCCACTGACTGCGGAGGATGCTCTTCTGGACTAAGTCATTTTAATCCCCACAGCTGTCCTGTGAGTACCGTCACTGGATAGATGAGGGAACTGAAGCCCAGAGAGGCTAAGTTAGTTGCCCAAGATCACACAGCCAGCAGGAGCTGGGATCTCAGCCAGGTGGCAGGCTGCATTCTGGAGGCCAACTTGGAGGGGCAAGAATGAGACAGGGGGCCTAGACACAGTGGTGATCATCTGAGTGGGGGCCAGGGCATTCTAGAGGCAGAGCTGAGAATGGTGTGGGCAGCTGGTCCATGGCCAGCTAGCCTGAGGGTGTGCTTGTCCCCAGGCTGCGGTGGGCAGACGGGTGGATGAGGACAATCAGGCCAGATGCTGGACAGTGGCTAGACCTCCCACCCCTTCCCTCTGGGGAGTTGCCTCAGTCTGAGGGGCCTGTTGTCTGGCTGTCACCCTCCCCCACACACTCAAGAGAGCCCAGGAAAGGACCCATATTCTTGGAGGGCTGTGATCAGTGGGTCCCAGAGTCCTAAAGCAGGGTGCATCTGGGGAGGGGAAGGACCCTGGAAAGGGTCCCCCGAGCCCCCGTGTCTCAGTCCAGGGCGCTGGCAGCGGTGGATAGGGAGGGCCATGAATTGACTGCACCCTGGTAGATGTGGAGCTTGACTATTCTGATCCTGAAGAGGGCAGTGGCACAGGGTGGAGGTGGTGGTGAGGAGACTGCCAGCAGTCCCCGCCCATTTCCCGACTGACCCAGGCAGGTCTCCAGGCCCTCTTGAGCCTCCCTTCCCACTCTGGATGATGGGGAGATAGTAACACAAAGACAGCATCGCTAAGCGGCTTAAAGGAGATCCATCTCCAGGGCTCTGGGTCCAGGGCCTGGCGCACAGAGGGGTTTGGCTGGTGTCAGTGTCCCTGCTGTCTGCCCAGCTGCTGCCTGGAGAACAAGGACTGAGCCAAGGTCCCTGACCGAGTGGGAGCCTCTGCTTCTGGGGGTTCGTGTCAGAGTGCCTGGGAGGAAGATGCACAGGCTCCCAGCCGGGGCCACAGGGCCCTCTTCCCTGCCTGGCCCAGGGCTTCCTGCTGGCAGGACTCTCCCCCAGCAGTGCTGACCATCCACGCCCTGAGTGCTGGGACAGCCTGTCTATTGGATATGCTGCGGGGGAGCTGCCCATGGTGCCCACGCTGCGAATGGAGCGGAAACCCACCACAGGGTCCTTCCTGCCTCAGTCCTGGGCTCTGCAAACCCTGTCCTGGGAGCCATCATGCCCCAACACCTCACAAGTCTCTGTCCCAGCCCCTGGGTCCCTGAGAGTTTGAGAAGGGGCTGTGTGGGCCCAGCAGGAGTGGGGGGAGACCCACATTGGGCCAGACTCCTCCTGGTATGGTGTGCGCAGCCTGCTCTGCTGGGGGTGGGACGCAGTAGTCTTACGCTGCGAAGAGGTGTCTGGGGAGACAGCCTGGGGCTGGGCCTGGCGGAGGCTGAAGGGCCAGGCTGGTCCTTAGCCAAGTGCCCCAGGGCTCAGCACCTTCCAAAATGAGGGACTCACAGGTGGCTGAGCCTTCAGGGCTATGTATCCAGGCTTCGGATTGGTTTACTGTTTGTGCCACCCATGCCAACCCCCTACTGTTCATCACTCCAGTAGGTGCATGCCTGCTGCCTGGGGGGATGGTCTCCGTGCCACTCCCAGCCCCATGAGGAGCCACCCACCCAGCCGCTCTGGCCCTGGAGGGTCCTTGGCAGGGGCCTCTGGTAGGTGGGAGCAGACCCTTCTCTTCACCTGGAGCTGGAGGTCTGCTGTGTTATGTTGGGGGTGTGGACACACCTCTCAGGCTGAGGAGCGGGGGAGCGGGGAAGCGGGGGTGCTGGGGGTGGCTAGTGCCAGCCCCGTGCTGTGTTATATAACGGGCCTCTGGCTGGCTGGCCAGACATAATTCCTAACAGGCTCTGCAGTCCGACCTGGGAGCACTTAAGCAAAGCACAGTCCGTGAGGCCACTTCTCACGCAAGCCGCACAGCTGGCACTGGGCACCGTCCGGCAATGTTGGCTCTATTAGCGGCCAACCCCACCCCACCCCCTCAACTGCTGCTCCCAGACTGCGCTGGGGGTCCAGACAGGCCTCCCCACACACTGAAAGGTGGAAGAAAGATGTGGTCACTTGCTCCTGGGGGGCTCAGGGGATGGCAAAGGGTCAGGGAGGACCTTGCCTGGTGAGGGGGAGGGGCAGGGCCTCATGGCAGGATGCAGGGACACCCCCCCCCAAGGTCTGCATCCCCAGGGGGCGAGGTCTTGTTCTCTGCTTGGCCCCACATGAGCGGGATCTTTTAGAGACAATAGTGTGTGGGAGTGGCTTCTCACCTCATTCCTTCTCACAGATGTGGAAACTGAGGCTTCAGCAAGTGTCGTGCCCCGGGCTTCCCAGCCAGTGAGGCAGAAGCAGGACCCCTGGACCTGTCCACTCCTCAGGGAGTTGCCCTCAGCTATCCTGGTGGGGTGGGGTCAGCCATGCTGAAGAGGGAGGGACATCTAAAGGACCCAGGGACCCCCTGCTCTGTGAATTCAGGAAGGGAAGGTGCCCCCCAGGACCAAGGTCTCTGTCAACTGTGACTGGCTGGGAGGTGGTGGGCATGGGGGTTGACGGCCAGCTTGGGCCACCTGCTCCTCTTCCTCTTTCAGCCCCTTACTCAGCGGGCCTCCCAGGCCCCCTGCTCAGGCCCTCATGTAGCACTTCCGCTCTCAAGGAAACAGCTGCGGTTTGCCAGGGCCTTGACCCCCACTTCCCATGTCCAAGGCCATTGCCAGGAACTGGGTGAAGCAGCCTCAGGTTTCCAACTGCCCATCCTCTGCCTGTCACAGCCCTGGTCCCTGGCCGGTGGGAGCTCTTTACAATAGGGAGAAATCTCTGGGGTCTCCCTGCTTGGGACCAAGGCTTCCCACTCCGAGGGGCAAGCCAAGTAGAGGATATGAGCCATTGGTGTCCTGAGTCCCCCGGGATCACCCTGTCCAGAGGTCATGAGCTTCCAGGAAGAGCTAAGCAGAGCGGAGGACCTGGGACAGTGGGATGATGGGCTTCCAGCTCAGGGCCATCTTGCCTCCCTCTGGGCGCAGGGTGCCCCTTCTATACCCTATGACTATACCCTATACCCCATCACTGAGGGCCTGGCACTGTGGCCTCGCGGTGAGAGCACAGCTCTAGGGTTCATCCCCACCTGGCCTCAACCATGACCTCTGACATGGACTCATAGTACAGGCCTCATGGGGCTGACATGAGGATTAAAGGAGATAATGTGTGAACTGTGCTCAGCATGGCATCAGGCCCATGGTGACTCTCATCACTCTGCTCATTTGGGGACAGAGCAGAGTACAAGACAGACATGGGCTTCCCTGGGGGTCTAATGGTAAAGAATCTGCATGCCAGTGCAGGAGACACAGGTTCGATCCCTGGTCCAGGCAGATCCCACAATTCATGGAGCAAATAATCCCTTGCATAACAACTATAGAGCTGGTGCTCTGGAGCCTGGGAGCTGCACTAACTGAGCCCACGTGCTGCAACTATGGAATCTCGTGCACCCTACAGCCTGAACTCAGAAATAAGAGAAGCAACCACTGTGACAAGCATTGGCACTGCAACTAGAGAGTAGCCCCTGCTTGCCACAGCTACAGAAAAGCCCGAATAGCAACCAAGACCCAACACAGCCAACACACACAGACACATATATATACACATATATACATGTATAGATACAGACAACACACACACATACATATATAAACAAGAAAAAAGAATCCACCTTGCAATGCAGTGGACATGGTTTGATCCCTGGTCCAGGAAGATTCAACATGCTTTGTGCGGGGCAACTAAGTCTGTGAACCACAGCTACTGAGCCTGCACTCTAGAGCCTGGGAGCCACAACTACTGAAGCCCGTGTGCCCTTAGAGCCTGTGCTCCATAACAAGAGAAGCCACCACAATGAGAAGCCCAAGTGTCACAACAAGGAATAACCCCCGCTCGCCACAACTAGAGAATGAAGCAACGAAGACCCAGTGCAGCCAAAAAGAAAAGGAAAGAAAAAAACAAAACAAAAACATACAGACATGTACACCTCAGCTCTCTCAGAGGTGGTAAAGAGCCCCCTCCCCACGTTTGTAAGCAGGGTTACTAGCTGTCTAGCTTCCTGGTTCCCCCAGACCCAGTAAAAGACCTAGGTGTGTCCGCTTGCCTTTGACACCTGCCTCATGGTAGTGGTGGGGGCTGGTGGGCCCCCCTGGGACACTGTAGGGGCCCATTTATCAGCCTGGGTGGGTCTTCCCAGAGCCTCTGGGTGCCTCCTGCTCTCCTGCACAGGGAGGATGGAGGCCAAGCCGGGGATGGGGGCCTCCAGCCTGGACAATAGGAGTGTGGGTGATGCTCGTGGGAACTGGAGGAGGACATCAGGCAGCAGGACTGTACGATCCAGGGCAGGGAGATGGGAAGCAGGAGGCACATTTGAGGACAGAGAGAACCTCTGGGAGGAGTCTGTAGGTGCCCCAGGGAGTGGGAAGGGCATAGCCAGGCCTCATCTCTGCAGCCCCAGAGCCTGAGCACCAACAGCCCCCAAGCTAGGCCTCCACAGATGGGTGCATGTTCTGGGGGGCTCCTTGGATTCATCCCAAAGCTGAGAATCAGAAGACATCTACCCCAGCCCACTGAGAGTGATGTCCTTGGAGCTGACTGTTTTGAAAACACAGCCAAGTGTAGTAGCACCTCTGGGCCTAGACTCAGGGGGGTCTAGACTGGGTAACTGCTCAGGGACCACTCTGTACTCTGCAACCCTGGTCTCTGCTGGGTGGGCCCTGAGACCAGCCATGGCTGCCAGGAAAGAATCATCTGACTCCCCCGAGCTCAGTCTGGCACCCCCATGCTGGCCACTTGCCTGTAAACATGAGCCAAGGTGCCCCCCACCTCGTGTGGGCCCAGGCTTCGTGGGAGCCAGTGATTACAGACCAAAGGGCCCGGCTGCATTTGTCTGGCCCTGGCCCTGGGCCGGAGGAGGAGGCGGGTGGGCAGGCAGGCAGGCAGGCATATGGTTTGAATTACTTGAGCTGCCTCTTGGCACCTTATCCCTCAGCTGGGGGTATGCAGGCTCCCTGGATGGCTACCCCACCACCCTCCCACCCGCCACAGCCCTGGGGTGACCCCCACCACCACCCAGAAAGTAGAGCCTTTTGCTGTCAACGTCCCCTGCCTAGGCCTTGTGCCTCTCTGTTGCCAGGTATCTGGTTGGGCAGGGGGCAGCCATCTCTGCCCCCACTCAGGCTAGCTTCTTTGGCACCCTGGAAAGTCAGGGAGCCACGGCAGGGTCACACAGAGTGGGCTCAGCAACATGGCAGAGGCTGGCTGGGAGGCTGAGCATGGTGCTCTTCCCCATCCAGCCTGGATCCCCACAGAGCCACTCCTTTGCTCTCTGACCACTGAGCTTCTCCCCTAGGTGGCTGTCTGGGCCCCCAAGTTGGCTTTTACAAAAATATTTACTTGGCTGAACCAGGTCTAAGTTGCAGCATGTGAACTTTTAGTTGCCACCTGTGGGATATCGTTCCCTGACTAGGAATGAACTTGGGCTCCTGCACTGGGAGTGGGGAGTCTTAGCCACTGGGCCATCAGGGAAGTCCCCCTCAAGTTGACTGTGAAGCCAGATAGTCCTAGATTCAAACTCAAGTTCCGTTCCTTGTTAGCTGAGTCCCAGTTTCCTCATCTGTGCTCTGCCCCACCCAGCTCCTCCATCCCACCCCTTCCATCCTCCCTGCCCCACACCCCTTGTGCCCACTGGACAGGGGGCTGTGAAGCTCCATGGTGATGCCTGCAGTCCTTTGCACCCATTCAGCCTGCCCAGGCTCCATGCATGGCGCTACCATCAGTGTAGGTGACACAGTCTGAGGAGGCAGGCAGGGGCAGGTGAGCAGGCTGGAGAAGCTTGGCCAGCCCAGAGAGGGAAGAGCCCTTGGTGAGAGCTGGAAGGGCTGATTCTGGGCCTTGGCCTGGCCCACAGCTCGTGCCTTCTGACCCTTGAAGGCCTCCCCCAGTCTTTGCTCAGGGAAGCTGGGAAACGCCTTGTGCTTCCTGGGGAGGGGGCCCAGTCAGGCTGCTGAAAACAACTCTGGGCTCATTCCATAGCACCCCATGGGTGCTTCCACTCCTTATTAAGAAATCCTGTGGGGTCCAGCTGGGGCTGGGGGCTGGGGTCAGAGGTCAGGGGTGGGGGCCTGGAATTGCTCCTGTGGCAGCACATTTTTCTCTTCTGAAAACTTATCTTAGCAAAGAGATCACGGAACAATTGGACTCTTTTCCGGGCCTCTGCGGTCCACAGACGGCCAGCCCATCCCCTTGGTGGGGGCTCCGAGGGGGCCGGGAAGTTGAAATTTGTAAAATGTCTGTAGGAGGGGAAGAAAGGAGCTTTGTGTGGGGCTGGGGCCCTGGCCATTGGTCAGCTCTGAGGCCCCCGGCCACTCCCAGCATGCTCCCCTCCCCGGGGACGGCCGCACTCACCGGCCCTGAGGCCAGCCCTAGGGTCTCTGCAGGCCTCTTTAGTCCCTATACCCACTGTGTCCAGGCCTTGGGGACCCGGGCCCCTGGGGTTACCCAGGCTCTGAGGGCACAGGCCTGGAAGGGAGGCCTGCCCAGACTTCAGGATGTTTCTCTACTGGAAGAAGCGGGGTGCCTACGAGCTGGAGGCCCTGCCTAGGGCCCTGGCAGAGCTGGAGCTGGGGGCTGTGGAGCGCTTCTCCTGGAGCTCCACCCTGGACATCATCGAGGACCTTGGAGGTAGGTGCAAGCCCACTTTTCCAGGAGGGCGCTGGTGAGGCTTGGACACCTGGTCTACCGGGCTGCCTCCCTCTGGCCAGAGCCTATGGCACACTCATATATGTGCTGCTGCCGGTCACTTACTGAGCAACGGTATGGGGACCAGGCCCCTCCTGAGAGCCACTGCTGGTGGAGGAGAGGTGCCTGAGCTGGAGGATCCAGGGGGGCTTCAGGGCAGAGAGAGTAGGCCAGGGCAGGCAGTGTGGGCCCCACAGCTAGGCTGGAAGTAAGGCAGCTGGGGCTAGGGGCAGCAGTGGCCAATGTTGTGCTTCAGGCCTAGACTCTGCCTCCACACTCCAGGCCGGGTGGTGGGACGAGTCTTTCTGGAACATTCATGTTCAAGACCCCAGGACATGTGCCATTTCTCCTATTTTCCTCATTGTGGGTGAGGAAACAGAAGCACAGAGAGATTAAGCCCCTCAAGAGGCAGCAAGTAGGACCTTCCTGGCAGTCCAGTGGTTAAGACTCCACACTTCCACTGCAGGGGGTGTGGGTTCGATTCCTGGTCAGGGAACTAAGATTTCACATGAAAAAAAGATAAAGGCAGCACAAGTGGTGGAGGATGCTGAGCCTGACGGACTGTTTGGTGCCGAATTGATGGGGATAATGATACCTGTGGCATCGTGGGGTCGCTGAGGGGACTACCTAGGGTGACACATGGAGCCCTTCAAACACTACCCACCGCAAAGTAAGGGCATGGTCCTGCCCAGTTGTTATCATGGTCCTTTAATTGCAGCCTGGCAGAGTGTTCAGCCTCAGGCCAGCACCTCCGATTCTGAGGGACAATTCAGTGCCCAGGACAAGGGGAGTCCAGGTCTGGCCTACAGAAGCCAGCAGGGTATGGTGTCTCAGGCCTTGGCCCTTTTCTCTGTTGGTTTTGTCTAAGGCCCCAGGTTCTGCCCCCTTCTCCCGGTTGCANGAGTGTTCAGCCTCAGGCCAGCACCTCCGATTCTGAGGGACAATTCAGTGCCCAGGACAAGGGGAGTCCAGGTCTGGCCTACAGAAGCCAGCAGGGTATGGTGTCTCAGGCCTTGGCCCTTTTCTCTGTTGGTTTTGTCTAAGGCCCCAGGTTCTGCCCCCTTCTCCCGGTTGCAGACCCAGAGGAGTGGGAACCTTTCCTAGGAGCAACTCCCCAGCCTGGCGTGGTCCTTCCCTGACCCATCCCTGCACCCAGAAGACTCAAATGTGATGGGTGGGCCTGGGATCTGCCACGGACAGAGATCATGTAGGGTGTGGGTTCAGCAGGCAGGGTGGTGCTGCTCCCAGAGGGGAGACTGGATGCCTGGTGGGTGTAAATGACAGATGTCCTTTCTGTGAAGAGCCCTGTTTGGCCAGCTGTCCTATTGGCCAAAGTCGATAGGGGGATGTGGCTGCTGGGAGAGGTGAGGTGGGCAGAGTGCCCACCTGGGGCCCAGGATCATAGGCACCTATGCAGGAGGCTGGGAGGGAAGCAGGGGGAGGTGGGAGAACTGCAGGGGAAGGCTCGGGCCAGCTGGGCAGAAAGTTCACTGTCTCTTCCAGCCAGCCGGGCATCATTCTGGAACCAGAGCGTGGGTTGGGGGCAGTGGCACAGGATGCAGTCTGAGTCCTGTCCCCTTGTCCTGCTTCAACTGGCAGGTTCCTATCCACAGAGGCAGGGAAGGTGGCCAAGGTCTGGCTAAAGATCAGACAGTCCCAGACACCAGTTGGGGAGGCCCAGCAGGGGCCAGATCCCCCGCTTCTTATTGGGTCTCTGGATCCAGTCACTGCAGAGTGTCAACCAAGCTTTGCTGCTGTTGGGCCCTCACCCCTCCCCAAGGCTCTGGAGCAACTTCTGTGAACCTCCTCCCCTTCCCCCAGCCCCTCCAGCCAGGGCCATCTCCAGGGTCCCACGGCTAGCAATTTAGAGAGGACGTGCCCCATGCCAAGGCTTCCCTTGGCTCCCGGCATCTCCATGCCCCCTCTTTGAGGCAGGGACAATTCCTGCAATCACCTTTGCTTTGAAAGGGTAGTCATCAGCGCTCAGCAGCATGCTGAGTGGTCGTGTCCAGATCCACCATGCCACAACTCTCGTCCTCTGCCTTGGAGCCGNCCGCCTCCATCGCGCTCGCCCCCCGCGCCGACCCGCAGCGCCCCCAGCCCCTCCCGCGTTCCTGGCCGCCCCACGCCTCCTCTATGGGTGAGTGCGGGGCCCCCGGCCCGGCCCGGCCCCGCCATGCAGGCCGGCTGGCCTGGCCGCCTCCGTGCCGGCTCGGGGAGGGGCGTTGGCGAGGGGCATCGCGGGCCGGTCGGGGAGTTGGTGGGAGTAGGGGGGAGATCAAGGGCAGGGCAGGACCGGCTCCTTCCCCTCAGCAGGCGGGGGCTCAGCCCGCCCCCTCCTCTGGGGAAGGCCTGCTTGAGATAGGAGGTAGACGCCGGTCTCAGAATCAGGGCTGCGGGGGTCCAAACTCTGTCCCCATGTCGGGGCGCGCTTCGTCACCCCTTCTCCTGGCCCTGCAAGCTGGCCGAGGTGGGCAGCCTCTTTGCCCCCCTTCCCTGTCTCCTCTGCTGCTGCACCCCAGGAAGAGGGGCAGCTTGGAGGGGGCCAGGTTCTGGGTCAAAGATGGATAGCGGGTGAAGGGACCACCCCAGGTTCTTGCGGGGGAGACCATCCATAGAGGCTGCGCTGTGGCGTGAAGGAGTAGGAAGGGATCTTGGACCCCTGGAGTCCCCTTTCCCCTCACTGTCTTGCAGGAATCCCCCAGAAAACCTGGGGCCCCAAGGTCACTGAGCCACCCCCCTTTTCCCTCCCCACCCCCCACCAGTGGGACAGAGAGAGGGAGCAGTTCATGTCCAAAGATGTTTTCTCCCCCTGGAATCTGGATAATTTCCCTAGGGAGCTGCAACAAGAAAAGGGCTCTGCACACAGATTCCTGTGCAGATAAGTTGGCATTTAAAAGAGAAAGGGACACTGCCCTCCTTTGAAGGATGCATTGAGGAGACCGCCCCACCCTGTCCTCCGGTGGGGAGGCTCCTGGGCCCTGGGGAGCCAGGGTGCCTCTGCCTGGGGCGCACCCTCCCTGGGCCCCGCCCAACTAGTAACCCTCCTCTCCTCTCCTTTGCAGAAGACCGGAGCCTGGAAGAAGAGAAGGGACTGCGTTGTCAGAACCCTGACTGCATGGACAAGGGCCGGGCTGCTAAGGTAGGGAGGCCGGCGGGCCTGGGGGCCGCTGGGGCAGAGGGGGCAGGGTGCTAACCACCCCCTCTATCCAGGCCGGGAAATCCATGGGGCCCTAGCAAGGGTGCAGCTGGCCTGGCCACAGTGTGGCCTGAGTTCAGGGGTGGGCAGGGCTGCAGGATGGCTGGTTTAGGAGGCAGAGGGGCTGACCTTGGTTCAGAAAGAGCAGAGTTGGGGGACACTTCTATGAAGGCAGCAAGAGCAGGGGTGCTTCAAAGCCCTTTCTTGCCCTTCAGTCCTTAGTGCCCTGAGGTGACAGGCACTGCTGCTCAATGTCACTGATGAGGAAGCTGAGAATCAGCAAGCAGAGACACCCCCCACCCTGCAACCACGGTTCCGTTCCAGTGCCCCATGGGCACTCTTCCTGGGCCACCAGGCCACTCTTCAGGCCTGGGCATGGGTCAGGGACACTATGGGACTTTGTGACAGTGACTGCAGGCCTTGGGATGAGGAGGGGAAGGGGGGGGCCCACTGGTCCTGGAGTGTCAGGGCTTGGGAGCTAGGCGTGGACAAAACAAGAGGGATACGGATAAAAATGATGGGGGCCTTCTGCCTGGTCTGTGCTGGGCCCTGTGCCTCGTGTGCTGTTTGTGGCAGCTCTGCTGGGAAGGTGTGGGTCATTGCCCTGTTTTCCAGATGAAGATACCAAGGTTCAGAGACATCCTGTGACCTGGCCAAGTTCCCACAACTCAGGAGAGACTGAGCCAGGGTTGGAATCTGGGTTGGGCCCCTCCCCGCACGCATTTGAGGGACAGTAGTGGTAACTGCCGCAACTCACCTTGTCACCCCGAGCCCTGAGGACTCTTTATCTCCTCCCTCTGGCCTTCTGACAACTGTCCCGTCATTATTCTCATTTACAGTGGAGAGGTAGCGAGTCACCTGAGAATGCATCTTTAGGATGCAGGAGAGCTGAGATTTGGACCCAGCACCTGACCTGTGTGGTGCCAGAGCCCTGTTCCTAGCCACTGTGCAGCTCAGCTCTGCAGCTGCAGGAGATTAAAGATGCCGCCCGGTTACACCCTTCCACCCGGACACAGCCGCTTACATTCTGTACAGGGAGACCATGGCTGGAAGGAAAGTGGAGGACTGTTCTGGGGGTGGGGAGAGGAGGGGGAGGCTTCCAGTTGCCGTGGTCACCGGCAAGGGGGCGGCTGTGATGTCAGATGCAATCTGCTGGCACGGATGGTGCCTGGCATCAAGGCTCTGGTGTTGGCTGGCTGCCTCTCCCCCATATGGGGGCTCCTGGCAACAAGTTGGCCCCAGTTACCCTCAGTTACATCCTGCCAGGGGCCTGTGAAGCCTTGGGGCCTCTGCCTGACCCAAAGAGATGGCAAAGGGGGCAGGCCACACTGACCCAGCCTCTTCTGTGGACAGCTGCCCCTCAGGCAGGCCCACAAGCTGCCATAGGAAGGGGCAGGGGTGAGGCCTATGAGATGAGAGTTGGTGTCAGAGTGCCTGAGGGCCTTCTGCAGCCTCCAGGTCTCAACTCCAGCCCAGCCGTTGGCTGCCTGCAACTCAACATGGCTGATGTTGCATCAGCAGCAGACTGTCATCCAGCCTGCAGGGGAAGAGCCCTAGTTCTGTCGCTGGTGGCACTTGCTTTGGGACAGGTGATACAGACTTGGGCCACAAGGATGCCTGAGCGAGCAGAGGCAGAAGGTCTAGTCAGGGAAGACATCTTGGAGGAGGTGACCTCTGATGGGAGTGAAAACGTGGACATGCATGCATGCTAAGTTGCTTCGGTGGTGTCCAACTCTTTGTGACCTCATGGACTATAGCCCACCAGGCTCCTGGTCTCCAGGAGTCCATGGGGATTCTCCCGGCAAGAATACTGGAGTAGGTTGCCATTTCCTCCCTCAGAGAATCTTCCTGACCCAGGGATCAAACCCATGTCTGTTACGTCTCCGGCACTGACAGGCGATTTCTTTATCACTAAGCCTGAAAATGTGGACAGGCAGAGCAGAAGCCAGGGGCAGTCCAGCAAGGGGGGACTGCCACAGGCAGAGTGCAGAGGCAGGAAACAAGGGGCAAGAGGCAGGTCTTGCCAAGGGTAGGGGCAGGCTGGAGCAGAGGGTCAGAGGAGGCGAATGACACCCAGGTTGGTGAGAGAGAGGAGCGAAGAATATCCTATTGTTGATGATAAGAACCACCAGTGACCAAACATATTTACGTGCCAGGCAGGTTGTCAGGCCCTCATGCTTGTTTCACTGAACTTTTGTGAGAACCTTAGAAGAAACGCATTATTATCATTCCTATGTGAAACATAAGGTAACAGGCTCAGAGAGACAAAAGAACTAGCTCACGTCACACAGCATGACTGGCCAAGCATAGCCTGGAATGAGATGGAGAGCCTCCTTCTTACTGTCCTCCCCAGCCATTCTAGGAACCGCTAGCAGGATGTGACTAGCATTTTGAAGGAGATGACATCATTCATTCATTCACCAAATCAGCCTGAAGCACCTGGCATGCCAGGCCCTATTCTAGGCCTGGAGATCTCCAGGGAACAAAGGTGCTGTCCTCCTGGAGCTGACCCCAGGGTCTCAGGGAGGAGGAGGGAAGTGAGGACTTGGGTTTGTCAGACTGGNATTTTGAAGGAGATGACATCATTCATTCATTCACCAAATCAGCCTGAAGCACCTGGCATGCCAGGCCCTATTCTAGGCCTGGAGATCTCCAGGGAACAAAGGTGCTGTCCTCCTGGAGTTGACCCCAGGGTCTCAGGGAGGAGGAGGGAAGTGAGGACTTGGGTTTGTCAGACTGGCCCTCCCCCACCGCCGGCTGCCATGGGGAAGGGCCATCTTTCAACCAGGCTGGACCCTTCTGCTTCTGAGCCCACCTTTGAGGGTTTTTTTGTGTGTGTGTTTGTTCTTTGGCTGCACTGGGTCTTCATTGCTTTGTATGGGCTTTCTCTTTGTTGCATGGGCTTCTCATTGCAGTGGCTTCTCTTGTAGAGCATGGGCTCTAGGGCTCACAGGCTTCAGCAGTTGTAGCCCACCGGCTCAGTGGNGGCCCTCCCCCACCGCCGGCTGCCATGGGGAAGGGCCATCTTTCAACCAGGCTGGACCCTTCTGCTTCTGGGCCCACCTTTGAGGGTTTTTTTGTGTGTGTGTTTGTTTGTTCTTTGGCTGCACTGGGTCTTCATTGCTTTGTATGGGCTTTCTCTAGTTGCCGAGAGCGGAGGGCTACTCTTTGTTGCATGGGCTTCTCATTGCAGTGGCTTCTCTTGTTGTAGAGCATGGGCTCTAGGGCTCACAGGCTTCAGCAGTTGTAGCCCACTGGCTCAGTAGTTATTTGCACAGGCTTAGTTGCTCCTCCGCATGTGGACTCGTCCGGGAGCAGGGATTGAACTTGTGTCCCTTTCATTGGCAGGCAGATTCTTAGCCAATGCGCCACCAGGGAAGTCTGAGGATTTTTGTTTGTTTGGTTGGTTTGGTTACATCTTTGTTTTTATTTATTTTGGGGTGTGGCACGTNGTTATTTGCACAGGCTTAGTTGCTCCTCCGCATGTGGACTCGTCCGGGAGCAGGGATTGAACTTGTGTCCCTTTCATTGGCAGGCAGATTCTTAGCCAATGCGCCACCAGGGAAGTCTGAGGATTTTTGTTTGGTTGGTTGGTTTGGTTACATCTTTGTTTTTATTTATTTTGGGGTGTGGCACGTAGGATCTTAGTTCCCCAACCAGGGATTGAACTGGTTCACCCTGTGTCGGCAGCATGGCGCCTTAACCACTGGACTGCCGCAGACATCTCCACCCTTGAGATTTTATTTGAGCCTCTCCTGGGTGCTGGGGATTTTGAAATGCATCAGCCACTCCACTCCTCCCTCTTGTTCCTGGAGTTCACTCTGGGGGAAATGGAGATAACCAGGATGGACTTCCTGGAGGTGGCTGCTGGTGTCCAGAGAAATGAGGGGTTATTAAGGTGGAAGAGAGCTGAGTGGGGATGGGGATGGATATTGGGAATGGAAAGAGTGAGTAGGGCTCAGGGGATGGGGAAAGGTAGGCAAAACTGAACAGGGAGCATCCTGAGGTCCAGGTGAGGTGTCTGAACTACCTGTCTTGGGGACCACGGAGGGAGGTGGTATTCCTACACTTCCCCAAGAGGAAGATGTATAGAGTAGGGGACCTTCCTGGTGGTCCAGTGGCTAAGATTCTGCACTCCGAATGCAGGGATCCTGGTCAGGGAACTAGATCCCACATGCCGGAACTAAGAGTTTGCTTGCCACAGCTAAAGACCCCATGTGCTGCAGTGAAGATTGAAGATCCTGTGTGTTGCGACCAAGACCTGTCACAGCCAAATAAATAAATGAATATATTTGTAAAAGATGTATGGAGTAACCCAAACCTGGGAACTTCAGGGTAGCAGCCTACCCCTTTTCCAACTGCAGGACCCTGGGAAAATCAGTCTACCTCTGAGCCTCAGTTTCCTCATCTGGAAGCTGAGGCTTCTAGAGTTGTGACAAGAATTAAGAGGGCTCACCTGTGGAGTGCTTAGCAGAGAGTGTGGCTTGCTGTGGTGTTCAAGAGGATGCTAGCTGTGTGTATCGTGTGCGCAGAGGGGAGAAACCCCTAGGCTCTCAGCATGCCCTCCTTTCTCTCCGAGATCTGAGACCACCTTCCTTCCATCCTAGACCTGACCAGCCCCACCCAGCCAGATGGATGTTTACTGCACAGCTATCCTGTCCCCAGGGCAGGTGTCCTGTCGGGGACCCAGAGGAAGTGTTTGTTCCCTCCCTCCCAAAGGGCCAGGTGATGACCTGGTGGGTGTCCCCACCCTCCTGCAAGTTAACCACAGGGCAGAGTCCCTTGATCTGGGCATTCTGATGGAAGTCTATACAGGGCACCTCAGGTCACAAGGGGACACAGAGGAGGGCTGACATTGGCCTAGGGAACTGCATTTGAGGGGATGGAAGATTTGGGGTGTTTGTCCTGGAGATGGGACCCTCAGGGCATCATCCTTAAAGGTATCAGTTCTAGCAGCCACTGTGTTCTTAGCACCTACTGCGTGCCAGGCCCTGCCTCTGTGCTTCTCCATGGGGACCTCATCTAGTCCTCACCCCCACCCTGTGCAGCAAGGACACACCATCTCCATCAGAGACAGGACACTGAGAAAAAGAGCGGGGAAAATAACTTGCCTGGGTCTGTCTCAACCAGGTCTATCTGTCCTCAGAGCCTACCATTTCTAACAAACCGTCAGGAGGAAAGGAGTGCCCGGTGAGTTTTTCTGCAGGGCTCCCAAGGGCCCTGGCAGGGAGGTGGACTTTGATTCAGTATAGTTAAGAGTCTCCAACAGCTGAAGCTGTTCTCTGATACATAGGTAGTGAGCACTCCATTGCTAGAGGCAATTTAAGCAGAGAGTGAAGATTGGATTTGATGACCTCAGACTTCCCTTCCAGCTTAACATTGGGCTGTGAGGTGGCAGGGATGAGTCGGTAGGGGTGGTGTCTATGTCTAGGGGAAGGCTTATCAGATGAAGACCAGTGGACACAGGGCAGAGGAAGGGGTGGGTCTGAGGTCCTTGTGGAGAAAGAGTGGGCAGGATGTGGTGAATAATGGAAGAAGGAGTCACTTATTCTCCTGGGCAATGGTTTAGGGGTGAGAGGTAAAGGCCAGGCACCCTTGAGAATGGCCAGATTCTGGGATCTCTGGAGATAGCTGGTTCTTAGAGATGCTGGTCAGCTGTAGATCCAGGGTAGTCCAGTGTGTGACTGGAGAATGGGGCAGGACCAGGGAAGCAATGCAAGTCTTAATTTGGGGCTTTGGCTAAGTAATTTGGAGGGGGGGAAGTGAGGTCTAGGGTGCCCCAGAGGCCAGGACAGAGGACCCACCACACGCAACCTGGCCAAGATGAGCTGCCCTGGTGTGGACCAGCCCCAGGGAGGTCAGCGCTGCCAAGGACGGTGACTCCCATTAGGAGGGGGCTCCTGTAGTCTCCAGGGGGCCTGATGGAGGTGATCTAGAGTTGGGAAAATGCAAGTAGGTCTGAACCAGGAGGCTGGGAGTCTGGGGTGGCAGCCCTATCATGCCAGACTCCCTAGGGAAGGGGGTAGGTGTGCTTGGGGCGGGGTATCCCCAGACACTACCCCACCTCAAGTCCTGAACGCTGAGTTACTCTGAACTCAATCTGCCAGGAACCACCGAAGGGCGGGATGGGCCCCTCTTTCAGGACCTACTAGGCGTGGGCCAGGAAAAAAGAGGGAGGCACGGAGCTAGGCGGGTCCGTTTCTCAGGCGCCGCGGAGGGCACAGTTCAGAATCCAGCGGAAGCCAGCCTGGCTTGAGGCGATTCCCGGGGCAGGCAGGGCCTGCGGGTGCCTCCTTCTGGACCCCGGGGGGCAGCGTCCTGCCGCTGGCCCTGGCCTGGGGCGGGAGGGCGAGCTCATTTTTTTAAGCTCAGGTCAAAGATTGCAGGTTTTGAACTTTCTGCAGGTCTGTAAGGGCAGCCCCCTTGGGGACAGTGACAACGGCCTCCTTACCTCTGTCCGCAGCCCGGCCCCTAGGTTACCCCCAAACGCCGGCCGGCCCTCCAGTCACCCCCTGGGCCGCGGGGTGGGGCGCCCGGAGCTTCCAGGGAGCGCAGCCCCTCCCCGGCACAGCCGGGCGAGCCGATGGTACGTCCCGACCCGCCCAGGTGGTAGCGCCCGCGCCGGCCTACCGTAATTCCCCTACGACCCGCGCCCCAGCAGGCGCAGAGCGGACCGAGCCCGCCCCGCGGTTCCTGTGGCCCTCGCCCTACAGGCCCCTCGGAGCTTTGGCAGTCTTGACCCGAGCCCTAGCCACTGGGGAGGAGACCGATGTCCCTAGGTGAGTCTCACGGGGAAGTTCAGAGGGAGGGTGGGTCCGGGAGCCAAGACTTCCCCTGAATTAATAGAAGCCCAGGGCGGAGGGAGCAGGGGGGATATTGGGGGTGGGGGAGGGCGAGAGTCCCACACAGCCCTCGGCCTGCAGGTGGCCGTCGATGGGCGCCACTGGCTTTACTTCCAATTACTTGGGGGTGGAATGGGCTCCAGCGCCCGCCCCCACAATGACTCTAGGTGGGGTCGGTTGGGATAAATGGCCGTGAGGAGTCTGTAGGTCCCCAGCACTGGTGTGAGGGCTGCTGGTGGTGCCAGGGGTTCCCAAGGGGATTTGGCGGGGCTTGGTTAAGTGGTTTCGGCCACCTCGCCGCATCTGGGCGTCCATGTCTGTCCTAGCGGAAAGTCCTCTCGATGCCGGCAGGGGGCGCGAGAGTCTGCACCTCGGGCCGCCTGGGTCTGGCCTGGTCCTCGCTGGCGAGAAGGGGAGAGAGACAGTCAGAGGACCCATGGGTCTCCTGGAGACCCAGAGGCCAGGAGAGACCCTGGGCCGCTCTGATGAAAGACTGATGAAGTGGAGGCCCAGGGGCCTCGGACTCTACCGATTCCTCCAGTTCCTTCCCCAGGCTTGGAGGGCTCCCGGAGGATTTGTTTGACTATTCTGCTCCTTTGCCAGAGTCCAGATACACATTTGAACCCAGCAGCCATTCCTAGATAGAGAATTCTAGAAAACTGGCCAGTGCCCTCTTTGCACAGTAGGGAAGGGTAGGAGGTAGGTAAGTGAGCCCCAGAAGTAGATGTGCAGCCCAGGCCTGTGCCCTCTCCCAGATTCCCTCCCAAAGAGTCTTTTGTGTGGCTCTGAAACAAGAGGTGCCTGGAGAAGCTGCAGGCTTCCCGGTTGGGATCTGGGGCTCCAGGACACATTTCTGCAGGACCAGGGCAGGGGGCAAAGTTCATGGACCACACAGCCTCTCCTTTTCGGCCTAGTACCCACTGGTCCCAGCTGGTTGGCTCCCTGGAGAGGAAGAGGGCTCACTGGCTTCTGGACTTGGTGGCGTGGAGTGGGTCTGCAGAGAGGTTCTCTACACCCTTACCATCTTCCCAGCACAGGGCAGGTACTTAGAGCAGGATCTGCCTCCAGGGGGACCCCAGAACCTGAGAAAAAGCAGTGAGGCCCAGGCCTAGGGGAAGGGAGGAGCCAGATGGCCTGTTTGGAGAGGAGGGCAGCCTGGCAGAGCCGGCTCCTCCCTGGCTAACTTGCCCATGCATGCAGCCTCCACCCCTGGATTTCCGAGGTGCCAGTTGGAGCCTCGGGGCTGGGAGCCTCTTAGGGGAGCTTAGGTAGGGAGCCCCTGGGCAAGGGTGTCCCCCTGGCCAGAGAGTCCCAATTCCTGGTTCTAAGCCAGTCTCCTGTGGACAGAGCACAGAGCTGGCCCCAGACCTGTGACCTCCCCTCTCCCACTGCAGACCAGGCTGGGGCCCCAGTCCACTGTGGGGAAGGGGAAGCCCACAGGCCTCTGCTTTTCTGGGGCTGGGGAGGTGGTGCAGGGCGGGAGTGGCAGGGGGCTCCTGCCTTGGAGACTCCATTATTCATCAGCTGTGGCATCTGGTTTCTGGGTATCAGTTTCAACAAGCCAGTTCTGACTCATGAGCCTGGAGCTGGGGCTGGGCTAGGGAGGGGCCCCCTCCTCAGGGAGTCAGGGGCTGGGACCTTTTGGGCCTGCTCATGGGCCATTTCAGCTCCCTATTTAGCGGGGAGGTGGGAACCTCGAGGCCTGCCAAGGCCTCCTCCCTTCCCTGTGCAGGGCTCCTTTCCTCCTCTGCTCCACAGGTTCCTTGACCCTGCACTCTTGGCCCTGGGACAGCAGGGCCCTGGCCCTCCAAGGAGCAGCCACAGCCCTGGATGGAGAACCCAAGCAGGAGCCTGACTCAGGGTGGCCAGAACCTGGTCACCTCAGTGACCTCTGGTGACCTGTCCTGGCCCAGTCCTGATGGTCTCCACTCAATGCAACCTGGCTACCTCAGACTAGTGGGCTTGGGGATCTGCCCTATCCTCAAGAGAGTGGACCCTAAGTCCCTGCTGCCCAAACCACCACTTGGCTGGTCTTCATGTCACCACGGCTTCTCTGTGCTTGAGGCTCACAGGGAGTGGTCCAGTGGGCATCCGCTGTTAGAACAAGTTTTTTTTTTTACCTTTCCAAACCTCAGTGTCTTTGTCTGTTGAATGGAGATAGTAACAGTATCTTCTCCTTATGGTCTCTGAGAAGAGTGAACAGGATTTGGCATGGGCCTGGCACTTAGGTGTGCTCAGAGGTTGGCCTAGGGGGCAGCAGCAGGGGCAGGGGACTGGGGCAACACCACCAGGCTTTGAGGTAGAAACTGACCTGCCCGGGGCCAGCAAGCCAAGNTATGGTCTCTGAGAAGAGTGAACAGGATTTGGCATGGGCCTGGCACTTAGGTGTGCTCAGAGGTTGGCCTAGGGGGCAGCAGCAGGGGCAGGGGACTGGGGCAACACCACCAGGCTTTGAGGTAGAAACTGACCTGCCCGGGGCCAGCAAGCCAAGGTCATGGATGCTGGAAGGGATGGAGAGAAGTGGTGGACAGGCAATGGAGAAAGCTTGGTTAACGGTTGGCCACAGGAAGGGGCATCCTGGCCAAGACCTTCCTGGCCCCAATGGCCTTCTCTGGCGTGAAGCCCCTCCTTCTGTCTTCGTTCGTCCTTTCATCATCTTAGTCTACACTGAGTACCTGTGGTGGCCAGGACTGTTCTAAGTGCTAAAGATGAAACATGGGCCAGACAGCCAAGACTGCTAGCCTCTGGAGAGAATATTCTAGCAGGGAAAAGTGATAATCAAGAAGTGAACAAAGAAAATAATTTCAGGTCATAATATAAATAGATGCTTTGGAGAAAATGATTCAATTTAAGGGGACTGAGAGTTCCGGGGTAAGGGGGTGTTTATTCAGAGAGAAGAGTAACAGCCTCTTTGGAGAGGTAGGATTTAAATTGGGGCTCAGTGCCAGCTGTTGGGAAGATCAAGGGCACATGGTGTTCCGGAACACAGAGGAGCAGGTTCTGAGCTCAGTGAGTTGTAGGGATGAAGGAAGCCAGCATGGCAGCCCACCCTGTTGAACTGGCCAGGGGGGCAAGGTAGGAGCCAGGCCACAATTGAGGTTTTATTTTAAGCAAGATGGGAAGTCACAGGAAGGTTTGGTGGGGGGGGGGGGGGGGGGGGGGGA
>SJYA01002257.1:626555-685928 GCA_006410615.1 Neotragus moschatus
GGGGGGGGGGGGCGGGGCGGAAGAGTGACATGGTCAGGTTTCAGTTTTAAAAGATTTGCCTATGGTGTGGAAAGAGGGCCACTCAGGATGTGGGAGGGGACACAGCCGTGGAAACCTCCTGGCCGTGATAGATGGATAAATTGCTGCTCCTCGCGAAACCTGCAGACCTTCTTCCCCCACAGAACCAGATCGAAGGGGAGCTGTCTAGTGGATGGGGCAGATGACAGCGTGTCCCCTCCCCCCATGAGTACTGAGGAGTGCCCCAGGGAGGCCATTCCAGAACCCCAGAGTCAGAAGCCTGGGTGTCAGTCCTGCCTGTGGACATCTCCGTCACTTTACCCCCGACTTGATGAGCGAGGATAACAGCGCCCGCCTCCACCTCCCGGGAGTGAGTGTGAAAGAGCTTTGACGACCTACAGTGGGGACCCTGGCACCACACCCTATTCCTGGTCTGCGTCTCTCGGGCTCTGATGAGCGCCCTCTGGCGGTAGGGCACCGGAAGCTCCCACGCGGCATTGAGCCGGGGAGGGGTGCGGGACGGTGGGTGCCAGCCAGGAGCAGCAGGGGCTTCGTGGAAAGCTGAGTTGGGCTGCGGGGTTGTCCTGACGCCTCCTCTCACTCTATTCCTGGGTGCACCCCAGAGACCACCCTCTATGCCTCGCGCACCTGCCTTCCCCCCGCCGCCTCCACCTGTGGTNGCCCCATCCCTGGGGCAGTTAGCCTTGATCGAGCTCCCCAAGAGGCCCAGGCCCCTCTATTATTTGTAAAGTTACCGCCCATTCTCTGCCTTTGGACATGCAGTGACGCCTCCGCTCTCTCCTCTTTGGCTTGAGCCCTGAGAACTTTTGGCCTCGGACCCTGCTGTCTCTCCCTGGCTGGCAGGGTCGCTACTGCCCTTAGAGAGTGGTTGTGGGGGGTTGTGAGGGGGCAGCAAGGAGGTGGGGAGTAGACCTTGGGTCTGAGAGAAGAGGTTCAAGAGTCTGGCTTTGGGAAGGGGCTACCCTGCTTTAGTGATGGGGAGACCCCCCAACCCTGGAGGGAGTTGCGGAGACCCTGGGGTTTGGAGATGGAGGTGTGAGAAGAACAGACAGTGTGGCTGTGCTCACCTCAGCCTCAGCCTCCCTCCTTGGGGGTTCTCAGAACTTCATCCTCAACCCACTGAATGCTCACCTGCTTCAGATCCTAGCCTGACTCTCACATCATCCTGGTGTCCCTGAGCCCGGGGGCTGCTGGGAGGATGGAAGGAGGTCAGCCACCAGCTGGACTCTTGTTAAAATTAGCATTAGTATCAGTAGTAAGTTCCTCCTTCAGGGGATCCTCCCAACCCAGGAATTGAACTCTTGTCTCCTGCATTAGCGGGTGGATTCTTTACCACTGCGCCACCTGGGAAGCCCACCTATTGGTTAGTACATTCAGTTAATATTCACTTAGTGGCCATCTGTATGCTATGCAGTGGTATTATAGGTATTATAAGTAGGAAATGGCAACTCACTCCAGTATTCTTGCCTGCAGAATTCCATGGATGGAGAAGCCTGGTGGGAGCACATTTTCTAGTTAGGTTTTAAAACAAGATTGTGGCACAGAACCAAGGACTTGGACTGGAAGAGTCCCAGAGAACCACCCCCTGCTAAACCCAGAACACCCACAACCTAGCATGGCTCCTGCCATGTCACCTCCCTACCCTCTGTGAGGCTAGGGCCTGGGCAGCTGGTCAGTCCACAGCCCCACTGCCCAATGCCAAGCCTGGCACCAGAAAAATGAAGCTGTCAAGGGAAATCGCTAGAGGCCTGGAAGGGGTCAGCATGGGGCACCTGTGCCAGACTGACTGCCAGGCTGGACACAGAGGGTGAGAGGGCTGCCTAGCTGGCTGGCTGTGAGCCTCCTGGGGAGAAAGGACAAGCGCGCTTCCTCGGATTTGTTGTCAGGAAGAAATGCTCACTGCAGGGATTCCTGTATCCGCAAAGTCTGGCCCTCTGTCAGGAGGGCCCCACTCCTCTCCCTTCTCTGCTACCAAGAAATGGTGTGAATGTGGTGAAAATGTGGGATCTGGAGCTACATACCTAAGTTCAAGTCCTGACTCCACTAGCTGTGTGACCTTAAACAAGTTGCTTAACCTCTCTGAGCCTCACTTTCCTCTTCTGTAAAATACAGACAATCCTAGCCCCTACCTCCTGGGATGAGGAACCCTCAGTGCAGCCCCGGGCACATGACAATCATGTTATAAATGATCAGACATTTTCAGCTTCCTCTTCTTTCCTGTCTTTGGCCACTTTCTCTGCTCTCTAGGCCATCCTTACCCTGTCTGTCATTTTCAAAATTCCTAATTGGGTGACTTCCCTGGTGGTCTGGTAGCTGAGACTCTGCGCTCCCAACGCAGGGGGTCCAGGTTCAATTCCTGGTCAGGGAATTAGATCCCACGTGCTACAACTAAGAGTCTGCATACCACAACTAAAGATCCCATGTGCGCCAACCAAGACCTGGCACAACCAAAGAGATAAATATTAAAAGGAAAATCCCTGGGACTTCCCTGGTGATTCAGTGGTAAGACTTTGCCTTCCATCCCAGGGGGTGTGGGTTTGAGCCCTGGTTGGGGAGCTAAGATCCTACATGCTTTGGACTGAAAAACCAAAACACAGAACAGAAGCAATATTGCAGCCAGTTCAGTACAGAAGATGCCTGATCAGGCTGTCTCCAGCCCAAATCTCCAGTGGTCCTCTATCATGCTACTTAATAATCAAACCAGTACTTACTGAACGGCTAGGAAGGCAATGGCACCCCACTCCAGTACTCTTGCCTGGAAAATCCCATGGATGGAGAAGCCTGGAAGGCTGCATTCCATGGGGTCGCTAAGGGTCAGACACGACTGAGCGACTTCACTTTCACTTTTCACTTTCCTGCATTGGAGAAGGACATGGCAACGCACTCCAGTGTTCTTGCCTGGAGAATCCCAAGGACTGGGGAGCCTGATGGGCTTCCGTCTATGGGGTTACACAGAGTCAGACATGACTGAAATAACTTAGCAGGATGAAATCCGTCAGTGAACCTGAAAGACTGAAACTGCCATCCTTGTAGAGCTGATAGGGTGTGGAGGCAACAAAGTGAGACACACAGACTGCCTGCCAGTGGTAGGCGTTCTGGAGAGAAGGCAGGGGTGGGGGGTGAATGTGGAGGAATGAAACCTTAGAAGGGGAAGATGGTGACTTTTGAGTGAAGGTCTGCAGGAAGGGAGGTAGCTGGTTATTTCAGTGTCTGGGAAAGCGTTTAAGGCTGAGGGATTAGTAGATGCCAAGGCTCAGAGGTGGGGCACGTCTGAAGAAGCATGTCTGAGAAGGCGGGAGGAGGGACTTCCCTAGTGGTCCAGTGGCCAAGACTCTGCTCTCCCAGTGCATGGGGCCTGGGTTCAATTCCTGGTCAGGGAACTAAGATCCTGCATGCCACAACTAAAGACCCTGAGTGCTGCGACTAAAGACCCAGCTGCTGCTGCTGCTGCTGCTGCTAAGTCGCTTCAGTCGTGTCCGACTCTGTGCGACCCCATAGACGGGGGCCCACTGTCTCTGGGATTCTCCAGGCAGGAATACTGGAGTGGGTTGCCATTTCCTTCTGCAATGCATGAAAGTGAAAAGTGAAAGTGAAGTCACTCAGTCGTGTCCGACTCTTAGCGACCCCATGGACTGCAGCCCACCAGGCTCCTCCACCCATGGGACTCTCCAGGCAAGAGTACTAGAGCGGGGTGCCATTGCCTTCTCCAAAAGACCCAGCACAGCCAAATAAATAAATACATGCATGCCCGTGTCTGACTCTTTCCGGCCTCATGGACTGTAGTCTGCCAGGCTCCCCTGTCCATGGGATTTTCCAGGCAAGAGTACTGGGGTGGGTTGCCACTTCATATTCTAGGAGATCATCCTGACGCAGGGATCCAACCTGTGTTTCTTGTGTCTCCTGCATTGGCAGGTGGGTTCTTTACCACTAGCGCCACCTGGAAAGCCCAATAAAAGGGAAGGCAGGAGGCCAGTGGGTGGGGGCAGTGTAAGGAGCTAGGAGAACAGGACAGGAGGCCCCCGAGGTCACCTGCCTTGGCGGGAGATGGGAAGCCCTTGCACGCAGGGTTTTGAGGAGGTCCACGTGACTCCTCTTTGAACTGGCTCCACTGCAGCTGTTCCTGGAGAACAGACTGGGGTCAAGGACGGGTGTAGGGTGACCAGCTCTGGGGCCCTGTCATCCTGCCAAGAGGCGGTGGGAGCTAAGCTGGCCTGGAGAGTGTGTCCGGTTTGAAACTATGGATATTAAGGGTGGAGCCTGAAGACGTGTTAGACTGCCTGGATGATGGGTAACAGAAGGATCACAGGTGACCCCAAGGTTTTTGGCCTAATATATTTTCTTGGGGCTGTCATAACAAGTCAGGGTGGCTTTAGAACAACAGAGGTTTATTCTCTCGGTTCTGAGGCCAAAAGTCCGAAATCAAGATGCGGTCAGAACGTCCTCCCTTGGAAGTTACCAGGGAGGACTCTCCCTTGCCTCCTCCAGCTTCTGGCGCCTCCTGGTGTCCCTCAGTGTCCCTTGGCTTGTGGATGCATGACTCCAGTCGCTGCCTCTGTTGTCACATGGCTTCTCACTGTGTGTCCCCGCTCTGTGTCTCTCCCCTTCTTATAAGGATACCAGTCATGTGGTTAGTCCATACTCCATCCTGTGTGATTGCAGACCCCGTTATGACCTCAGCTTAAGTAATGACATCTGTAACGATCCTCTTTCCATCAAGGGCACATTCTGTGGTGCTGGGGGTTAGGACTGAACCTATCTTGTTGTTGTTGTTGTCATTGTCTAAAAAGACCTATTTGCTGTGCCGCCTTACTTGTGAGATTTTAGTTCCCCAACCAGGCCTTCCCAGGTAGCTCAGTGGTAAAGAATTTGCCTGTCTGTTTAGGAGATGCAAGTTCAATTCCTGGGTCAGGAAGATCCCCTGGAGAGGGAATTGGCAACCCACTCCAGTATTCTTGCCTGGAGAATCCCATGGACAGAGGAGCCTGATGGGCTACATACAGTCCGTGGGGTCACAAAGAGTCGGACAATACTTAGCAAGTAAACTACAACAGCAGTTCCCCAACCAGGGATTGAATCCAGGCCCATGGCTGTGAAAGCACCAAGTCCTAACCACTGGACCACCAGGGAATACCCTGAACCTATCTTTTGGAGGGACATAATTCAGCACATAACATCAGCATAGCCAGAAGGTGTTGCCAGTAATTGAGATGGGTAGAGCCATGTGGAAAATTTCAGGAGCTCATGTGAGGACCTTTTAAGTTTGAGATGCTTGTTGGGATCCAGGAGGAGGATGGAGAAGGTGGGTCCAGAGTCTTGCGCCTGGTCCCCACTGGACAGATCACCTGGGAGCCCTCCCTAGGACAGTGGGTATGGGTAAAATGAGGAGGGGTCCACAGATGGGGAGAGAACAGGAAGAAGGCAAGGGGGCTGAGAGGGGAGGGAACAGGCAAGGCATGGGTCCTGGGGGCCGAGGAAGAAACGGTTTCCAAGAGACCATGCCAAATGCTGGGCCCTGGGCGAACAAGCAAGAGAACTTTGAAGTGTGGATGTCCGCAAAGACATCCACAGAATTGATGGGAGAGGGTCTGAGAGAAAATGGAAGAATTAGAAAATCTACAGTTGCAACCATTGTAGTAATAGTTTGATTTAGGCAAAAGCCATCAGTGAGGACTAAAGTCCTGGAGTGTGCAATCACTGGGGAGCAGGCTATCTCAAAGTGTCACCCCAGGACTATCTACTCATTGGTGGTTTAGTAGCTAAGTCGTGTCCAACTCTTTGCGACCCCATGGACCATAGCCTGCCAGGCTCCCCAGTCCATGGGCTTTTCCAGGCAAGAATACTAGAGTGGTTTGCCATTTCCTTCTCCAGGGGATCTCCTGACCCAGGGATTGAACCTGGGTCACCTGCATTGCAGGCAGATTCTTTACCACTGAACCACCAGAGAAGCCCTGTATCTACTCATTACAGAGAGAGAATACGCCTGTCAACTGCAACTAAGACCCAGCACAGCCAAATAAGTAAATATTAAAGCAAACGAACAAGATATAGTGAGATCCCTAGACGGTCTGGCACTCGGGCACTCTGAGGAAGACAAAGTCCACTCTCTGTCGTCCCCGCACACATGCTCGTCTTTAAACTATGCGAGAAGAATTGATGCTTTTGAGCTATGGTGTTGGAGAAGACTCTTGAGAGTTCCTTGGACTGCAAGGAGATCCAACCAGTCAATTCTAAAGGAAATCAATCCTGAATATTCTTTAGAAGGACTGATGCTAAAGCTGAAGCCCCAATATTTTGCCCACTTGATCGAAGAGCTGACTCATTGGAAAAGACCCTGAAGCTTGGAAAGATTGAAGGCAGGAGAAGAAGGGGATGACAAAGTATGAGATGGTTGGATGGCATCACTAACTCAATGGACATAAGTTTGAGCAAGCCCCGGGAGATGGTAAAGGACAGGGAAGGCTGGTGTGCTACAGTCCGTGGAGTCACAAAGAGTCGGACACAACTGAGCAACTGAACAACAGCAAACTATGCGAGATCCCCAGACAAATCCAGAAGGAGGGGCTTTCTGCAAAACTGCTGGCCTGGCTGCTTCAGTGTCCTGAAAGGCAGGGTGGAAAATGTGGCACATTCATTCATTCTTTTCAAAAAATTTTTAAATATATATATATGTATATTTTATTTATTTCTTTAGCTGTACTGGTTCTTATTTGCATCCCTCAGGATCTTTGATCTTCATTGAGGCATGCAGGATCTTTAGTTTTGGCGTGTGAACTCTTAGTTGTGGCATGTGGTATCTACTTTCCTGACCAGGGATCGAACCCAGGCCGCCTGCATTGGGAGCTTGGAGTCTTAGCCACTGAACCACTAGGGAAGTCCCAGGGCATTTATTCTTAAAGGGATAAACACAGCCAAATGTACATACATATGAGCCTTGACTGGATACCACGTGGGAAAAAAATCTGTGAAGGACATTATTTAGACGACACTGGTGGAAATGCCAAGGGCGACTAAAGCTGGACAAAGCATCATCACTGAGTTTCCCCGAGTGTGACACACACAGAGCTGTGTGGGGTTTGCAGGAGAGCATCTGTGCTCCCAGGTGGTGTCGGTTTCCTCACCAGGGGAGGGGTCATGAGCAGTGTGGTGAACGTGAATGACTGGCGGAGCTAGAAGGGCGTGCAGATGTCGCTGCACTGTTCTTACAACTTTCTGCAGGTTTGAATTATTTTAAAACAAAAAGGTGAGGGAAAAGAAAGTAAAGGGTAATGGGAGGAGAGAACAGGAATGGTGGTTATAGATGCCTGGTTTTAAAGAGTTTAGTTATAAGTGGAGGGGGAGCTGGAGCTGGAGAATTGGGTTGATTTGTCCATGGGAATGATCTGGTGAGAGGTGGGTCTCAGTGGGAGGTGGGTCTCGGTGGAAGGCTGGTCTGGGACTGGGGCAGGGTGAAGCCTCCACAGCCCAGGATGGGTGGGTGGCTGTGGTGGGTTGGGGCTCATGGAGTGCCTTCTGGTGGCTTCTGTTTCCCTGGAAAAGTAGGCAGTGGGTCAGTGGGGCATGAGTTTGGGATGCTTAGGGGATGGAGTAGATAGGAAGGTCATCCGTGGGGGTGGGGATGAGCGCAGACTGGAGCCAATGGGTACATCTGAGCTCACATCACTAAGCAACGGCCCATGGGTCCCACATAGGCACCCAGATGCCAGCATCATTCACTGACTCCTCCATAAGCCCCTCTACACCCTGACTTAGAAATCCAGGCTGGTCCTCTGTTCGGGGCCTGCACAGGTCATAGAATTGAGGGCAGAGGCCCTGGGCACGGAGGACGGAGAGGCATTCTGTTTGAAGACACTGAGTTGGGCAAACTGACGGGCAGCCCCAGCTTCACTTTTTGGGGCCCTTTTTAAAGCCTGTGTTCCGGAAGAGGCCCTGGGAGCACCTGCTTCATGGTTACTTACTCGGCACTGTGTTACTTGTGGGTGGGGCTTTGCTTTCTCTGCATCCCCCAGAATGGACACCTTGTAGGTGCTTGGGAAACACTTGATGGATAAATTAATAAGCACGGGCCCCTGTGGAATGTGGATGTTTGGACATGAGGAGCAGCCCCTGTAGGGCCGGGGCCCCGTATACCACAGGGGTCTGGGTCCACCCTGCCCCCATCCTTTCCCACACAGGTATGCCACCACGCCGATTGCCAGCAGCTACACCACCGGGGCCCCCTCAACCTCTGTGAAGCCTGTGACAGCAAGTTCCACAGCGCCATGCATTATGATGGGCACGTCCGCTTTGACCTGCCCCCACAAGGTGAGCACAGGGAGGGGCCAGTCCCTAGAGACCTTGCCTGGATGCACAGGGTCCTGGTAACTGTAGGCATCATGACAAGGCCATGAGAAAGGACACGCAACTGTGAACAATGAAACCCAAATCCACTGCTGCCCCTTTTGTTCCACAAATAGTTTTTTGGAACATTTATTTTGTATTGAGGTATAGCTGATTAACAGGGATTCCCAGGTGGTGCTAGTGGTAAAGAACCCACCTGCTAATGCTTTCTCTCCCCGAGAAAGCATTAGCAGGTGGGTTTGGGTCGGGAAGATCCCCTGGAGGAGGGCATGACCACCCACTTCAGTATTCTTGCCTGGAGAATCCCATGGACAGAGGAGCCTGGCGGGCTACAGTCCATGGAGTTGCAAAGGGTCGGACACGACTGAAGCAACTTAGCATGCATGCATGCATGCATAGCCGATTAACAATGTTGGGATAGTTTCAGATGAACAGGGAAGGGATTCAGTCATACGTATACATGTATCCACTCTCCCCCAAACCCTCCTCCCTTCCAGGCTGCTGCATAACACTGAGCAGAGTTCCATGTGCTATAAAGTAGATCCTTGTTGGTTATGCATTTTAAATACAGCGTGTGTACATGTCCATCCCAAACTCCCTAACTATCCCTTCCTGCCATCCTCTCCCCTGCCAGTTTTCTCATAAGAGGAAAAGTTGGGGACCGGCCCTGCTCGAGGGCCAGCCTGTCCCCTCTAGGGGCTGGGTCCTTCTCGATGGACCTGCCCCTGCCCAGGCCAGCGTGGAGAAAGCCCTTCTGTCTTCTCCTCCAGGCAGGGGGTTTCTTGGCAGATCCTCTAGCCAGGCGGCCAGCGGGCAGAGGCAGGGGGAGGTGGGATGGGCAGATCAGGAGGAGCTTGCAGCAGGAAACAAGAAACTCCTCCTGCTGAAAAGGCACCTGGCCCAGTCCCACTGCCAGCTGACTGTGCTGAGGTGGCTTTGTCTCCTTCCCCAGCTGGTCAGAGGGACAAAAGGACTGTTTCCCAGGGCCCCTGGGACTTTGGGTGTGGTCACAGTGGTGACCTGCAAGAAAGGGGAGAGGAGAGGGGACACCTGCAAGAAAGACCCATGGACTTTAGTCCCTCCTTGCAGCAATTCTACAGGCAATGCTTCTTTATGCCTACTTCATAGATGGGTAAACTGAGGTGGATTTGTACTGGGCACAGGGCATCACCCAGGGTGTCATTCCAGGGCCCTTGCATCTTTTTGTCTGGGGATGGATAAATGATAAGCAGTGACTGACTCCTTCACAGAACTGAGGGGCCCTGGCTTGTTAGGGAGGCAGGGTCCCGGGGTCCATAGACAGCTTTGGTTTCTCTGGAGACTGCCGTGTTGGAAGACTAAGGAAGGCCCCGGGGACAGGGAGGCAGGCACAACTCTGCTCCCACTCAACTCCGCAGGCTCTGTCCTGGCTCGGAACGTGTCCACCCGGTCATGCCCCCCGCGCACCAGCCCTGCTGTGGACTTGGAGGAGGAGGAGGAGAGCTGTATGGATGGCAAGGGGTAGGTGAGGGGTTGGTGGGCGGAGCAGACACCTGGGAGCTCCCAAGGCTGGGAGTCAGGTCACAGATCTAGGGACCAGAGACCCCTCCTAGCCCTGCTGCCACCCAGATTCCTGGAGGGTGAGCCTGTAGGGCTTCCAGAAGCAGACTCCACATGTCTAGGGACCCTGGGTATGAGTCCTGGATTGGCCACTAGAGGGCGCACAGCTCCTTGTGAGCCCCTCCCCATTCCACCCCTGCTTGCCTGAGCCAATCTGAGTTACCTGGCCACCTACAGTCAGCAAGGGGCGGGTCACCAGCTGGGGCCTACCCACATCCCACCCTGATGAGAGCCCACCCAGGCCTCCAACCTCTGCCCTGACTGGCTTCCTTGCAGGGACCGAAAGAGCACAGGTCTGAAACTCTCCAAGAAGAAAGCCAGGAGAAGACATACAGATGTAAGGAGCCCCCAGGCTGGCAAAGCAGGGCCCCTCCAGCCTCTGCCTCTCCTGGGCCCTTTCCATTCCCAAGGCTGGGCCTCTCTGCTCTGAACTCCAGGACCAGGGATGGGGTGTGGAGTGAGTGTGTCTCTGTCACCGCCCAGCCCTGCCCACCTTAGCCCAGGTGGGGGATGTCCCAGGGGCTCTTGCCTCCAGTAGGAGGGCTGCCGGGGGCCTCCCTGGGATAGAAAAGGACAAGGAGATCCCTGTGCTCACCAGGACCCTGGGGTGGGGAGGGGAGGGCGCTAGGGGTGCAGATGCTGAGATGCATGTCCGCTCAGGACCCAAGCAAGGAGTGCTTCACCCTGAAATTTGACCTGAACGTGGACATTGAGATGGAGATTGTACCAGCCATGAAGAAGAAGTCTCTGGGGTAGGGCCTGATGGGGCTGAGGGGAGAAGGGAGCTGGGGGGCAGTTGTGGCCTCAGCAGGTATGACTGTGTGTCTGTGTGGTGGCCTGTAAACGAGTGTGTCCTCCCCCATGGGCACCCCACTCATGTGCAGTGATGGCCTGGAAGCCATGCTTGAATGGACGTGACCCACCCCGGGGTCATAGACTGGCATGTGACAGGGTCTGCCCTGGTGTGTCAACATGAATGTGTGAGAGTGAGGGCGTGTTGGCTTGTGTATACACTTGTGAACCTCCTATTTGTGTGTGCATGTATGAACCTGGGTGTGATCCCCCTGGGGTCTCCCTTTTCCTTTGTGGGGTGGGGTGGGGATTCATGTGATGGCTCTGGGCAGGGTGGGGGGTTCATGTGATGGCCCCCAACACACACACCTCCTGTCCTGGGGCAGGGAGGTGCTGCTGCCAGTGTTTGAAAGGAAGGGCATTGCACTGGGCAAAGTGGACATCTATCTGGACCAGTCCAACACGCCCCTGTCCCTCACCTTTGAGGCCTACAGGTTTGGGGGACACTACTTGCGGGTCAAAGGTGAGCAGGGGAGCTGGGGCGCGACTGGGTCCTCTGGGGAGGGTGTTGTTTCCCAGCTCAGGTTCCTGTTGGCCATGGCCAGCTCATTACCATACAGGTGTCTCTGCTGGGCAGCAGTGCAGTGCTGGGTGCTGGCAGGGCGGGCCTTTGGGGGAGGGCAGCAGGCCTTGGTTTGGATCCTCCAGGGAGAGAGAGGACTGGGGCCTCATCCTCCACTGGCCTGGGTTTTGAGGACCTCTACTTGTTCCCACATGCCTCCCCAGCCAAGCCAGGGGATGAGGGGAAGGTGGAGCAGGGGGTGAAGGACTCCAAGTCTCTGAGTCTGCCGATCCTGCGGCAAGCTGGGGCTGGGCCCCCGGCCCAAGAGCGCGTGGACCCCCAGAGCCGCCGGGAGAGCCTGGATATCCTGGTGAGGAGGGGTTGTGTCAGGGCTGGGGGTGGGGAGGAGCCAGAGGGGAGGTCACCTGGGCCCCTTGCTGCTCCTGCTGGGAGCTTTCCTCCCCCTTCTGTGAAATGGGGCTGGCTCGGGGCGTACAGGTGGATCTAACCCCTGCAGGGGGATGGGCCTGGGAATTCTGAGTGTTCATGCACAAGGAGTCTGAGCATGTGTGTCCAAGCAGACCTTGTGTGGGGAGTGAAGCTGTGTGTCACTGGCTGTGTTCGTGAGCGTTCGTTAGGGATCCACTTGGACGTGGGCTTCTAAGTGCACCCAAGTGTGTGTGATTCTGTGTTCTCCCCCGTGCTTTATGCTGCTGGTTGGGGTTGGCGGTGGGGGCAGGCGTGGCTCAGGGGCGCCTCTCTGGACCTTCCAGCCCCCAGGGCATGTGTAGGTCTCAGGAAAGGTGGCCTCACAGGGTGGGGGAATGCAGAGACACTCCTGCATCCCAGGCAGATTTGAGGTCCTGGAAATGTGTGATGGGGTGGGGCCATGGGGGTCAGAGTGGACCTGCCTCTTGATTGTTGCTCCCTGGCCAGGCCCCTGGTCGCCGACGCAAGAACATGTCAGAGTTCCTAGGGGAGGCAAGCATCCCTGGGCAGGAGCCCCCCACACCCTCCAGCTGCTCTCTGCCCAGCAGTAGCAGCAGTGGCAGCAGCGGCAGCAGCAGTGGCAGTGACAGCTGGAAGAACCGGGCAGCCAGTCGCTTCAGCGGCTTCTTCAGCTCAGGCCCCAGCACCAACACCTATGGCCGGGTATGTGGGCCCGGGTGCCCTGGGGCAGGGTGGCTGGCTGACCCCTGACCCCTGACCCTGATCACAGGTCTACTCTCAGGAGATAGACAAGATGGAGCAGCTGGAGGGCAAGCTGCATGCCTACGGCCTCTTCGGGCTGCCCAGGCTGCCCCGGAGGCTGCGCTTTGACCATGACTCCTGGGAGGAAGAAGGTGACGAAGAAGAGGATGAGGATGACGCCGGACTTCGGCTGGAGGACAGCTGGCGGGAGCTCATTGATGGGCATGAGGTGGGTGCCACTTGCCTGCTCACAGCTCCCCCCTTCTCAGGGAAAGGGGGGCATTATCGCCCCTGCCCCACTCCACGGGGCCCTTCCTAGGGTGGCAGGATGTTCCATGGGCAGCCCCGCCAGGCTGCTGTCATCATTAACCAGCTTTGAAGGAACTCAGGCAAGGTGAAAGTGTGGTGCACCACTTGGCTGGCCCAGAACTTGGGGGGCCTCTGTGTCTCAAATGGGAAAAAAGGTTGCGTGCAGGACCACTCCACCTGCTCCCCTGATCTGGCCACCTCGGGGCTCCTGGAGACACCCTGCCCTCCCCACAGAAGCTGACCCGGCGGCAGTGCCACCAGCAGGAGGCGGTCTGGGAGCTCCTGCACACGGAAGCCTCATACATTAAGAAGCTGCGAGTGATCACCAACGTGAGTGTGGGACCCAGAGCCACCCCGCCTCCCTGCCCACCCCTGCCCCCGCCTTGGCCTCCTCTGGGTGTCCCTGAGCAGAGTTTGAACCTTTGCAGAAGGAGCAGGTGCCAAGCAACAAAGGGGGAGGAGAGTGGGGGCAGGCCACACCCCAGCGTGGAGGTGATTCCCTGGGGCCCCAGGGAATCAGGAGGGGGCTTGGGGCAAGTCTGCTGGCTTGAACTGAGTAACACAGACCTCATCCTTCACTCATCCACTCAACGGCTGTTTCCACACACCTGCTGTATGCCAGGTGTCCAGCAGCCCACGCCCTAGATGTGGAGACAGGATGGGTAGGCACTAGGGGTGGGGGTGTAGGGACTTTGACCTGGGGAAGCATCTGTGCTGGGCTTGTGGGCTCAGGGAAGACACCCTCTGGGCAGAAACCAGAGAGAGCCAGGGCAGAGCTGGAGGAGAGAGTTCCAGATGTGGCAGCCAGGGCAGGGTGCCAGAGCGGCCCTCCAGGTGGGGCCTGGGTAGGGGGACTCCTAGCTGGGCCATGGAACTGGGACTTTTCTCAAAGGGTGAACCCTTTCTGTCCCAGGCTGCCTCAGGGCCTCCCAGGATGGAGAAGGGGTGAAGGGAGCCTTAGAGTCTGGGTGGGGCATCGGGACAGGGAAACCCCCCCCCTCGACTCCAGACGCAGTGCCCCTTGCCCCCACAGCTGTTCCTGTGCTGCCTCCTGAACCTGCAAGAGTCGGGACTGCTGTGTGAGGTGCCCTGCGGGCCGGGTTTGGGGCGGTCCCAGGAAGTAACGGGGAGTGGGGAGGGGCTAAAACCAGGGAGGGGCGGGAAAGGGGCGGGGCTGACTGGTGGAGTGGCTGAGGGGTGGGGCTGACTGATGAAGTGGGTGAGGAACAGGGCCTGGCACCTAATTGTGGACGTGGGATGATGCTGAAGAAAGCTCCGGGCGGGGCTGATGGGTAGAGTGAGAGGCAAGGAAGAGAATGGGCAGGGGCTGGGCCCGGCCCCTAACGGTGGACATGGGATGGTGCCAAAGAAGGCTGGGGTCGGGGCTGACACTGAGGGCGGGAGAAGGATGGGTAGGGGCGGGGTCTGGAATAGGGGCGCGGCCGAGCGCACCTCCACCACCAACCCCGCCCCCCAGGTGGAGGCAGACCGTCTGTTCAGCAACATCCCGGAGATCGCGCGGCTGCACCGCGGGCTGTGGGGCAGCGTGATGGCGCCGGTGCTGGAGAAGGCGCGGCGCACGCGGGCGCTGTTGCAGCCCGGGGATTTCCTCAAAGGCTTTAAGATGGTACGGGTCAGGTCGGACACACTCAGGGACACAGAGGCAGGGCTGGAGCGCCAATCCCTTCTGCCCAACACCCCAGCACCCTCCCAACCGGTGGCGCGAATGATCCCTGGTGGTCAAGAAGCGTAGAATTCAGAGTCGGTCGCCGTGGTGTGAAACTCCACCTGACCGTGTGCCCTTGCTACCACTGGCCGAGGTCGATCTCTTTCGCTGAGGCTCCGTTTCCTCGTGTGGAAAGCGGGGCTAATAAGCTTGCCCCCTGGTGGTCGGGGAGAGGCAATAAAGGAGGAGCAAGTGCGCGGGGGCCCCCTCCGCGGTGGGGCCGCGCGATAACCGGTGCTGTGCCTTTTCCGCTCCGTGCCAGTTCGGCTCCCTCTTCAAGCCCTACATCCGATACTGCATGGAGGAGGAGGGCTGCATGGAGTACATGCGCGGCCTGCTGCGCGACAATGACCTCTTCCGAGCTTACATCACGGTGAGGGCGGGTGGGGCTCGCCGGGGAGCCAGGGCACTGCGCAATGGGCTCCCCTGGGCGGCAGGTGCCGGAGGGCGCAGACTGGGGGCCCGGGGCGGGGCCCGCCCTGAGTCCCGCTACGCCTCCCCGCCGCAGTGGGCCGAGAAGCACCAGCAGTGCCAGCGGCTGAAGCTGAGCGACATGCTGGCCAAGCCCCACCAGCGACTCACCAAGTACCCGCTGCTGCTCAAGTCGGTGCTAAGAAAGACCGACGAACCTCGCGCCAAGGAGGCCGTTGTCACTATGGTAACTGGGTCGCGCGGGCAGGGGCCCTCCCTCTGGCTGGCGGCACCTGACCTGGTCCTTGAACTGCCCTGGCCCGCCCGCCCTAGATCGGCTCGGTGGAGCGCTTCATCCACCACGTGAACGCGTGCATGCGGCAGCGCCAGGAGCGGCAGCGGCTGGCGGCCGTGGTGAGTCGCATCGACGCCTACGAGGTGGTGGAGGGCAGCAACGACGAGGTGGACAAGGTGAGTGCCTCCGTCTGTGCGGGGGTCCTTGGACCTGCTGGGGGCGGGGAAGCGCCACACTGGCAGATGGGGGCTATACTGGGAATCTCATCTGAGGTCTCCCAGCTGAGATGAGGGGTCAGACCTTGACCTCTCTTGGCCCCGCCCCCACCCCCACCCCCTAGCTCCTGAAGGAATTTCTGCACCTGGACCTGACAGCTCCCATCCCTGGCGCCTCCCCTGAGGAGACACGTCAGCTGCTGCTGGAAGGGAGCCTGAGGATGAAGGAGGGGAAGGACAGCAAGGTGACTCCAGGAACCTCTCCGCGCTCGGGGCCCTTTCCTCCCCCTTACCCTGTGGGGTTTGAACCACCCCTTCCTCGGGACCTCCCGGGCCCTAGTCAGTGATTCTTAGCTGCCCCGTCCCTTGGGTGGCAATTCAAGAACTAGTGCCTTTATGTGAGAAATGACTTTTTTTTTTCTTGTTTTAAAATTATTTGAAATTGAAGGATAATCTCTTTACAATATTGTGTTGAGGGATGACTTTCTGCCTGCAGTTTACTTTTTACAAGTGCAGCAGCCGGATCCTGGCCATCAGGTGCCATTCTAGCCCACCTGTCAGTGCCGCAGTGTGTTCCTGTTGGGAGGGAGGGGCCCATTCTGTGAGCAGGCTGGGAATAGCCTAGAGTCTTGCTACGAAGCTATGAATTTTTCAAGCACTGTGTAACCCCGAGTCTGCAAAGCATGATTTTTTAAAATTTATATTTGGCTGCGCTGGGTCTGTGTTGCTGCGTGAGGGCTTTCTCTACTTGCAGTGAGCCAGGACTCCTCTCTAGTTTTGGTGCATGGGCTTCTGTTTGCGGTGGCTTCTCTTAGTTGCCGAGCGGAGGCCCTAGTCAAACAAGCTTAGTTGCTCTGTGGCATGTGGGATCTTCCCCGACCAGGGATTGTACCAGTGTCCTCTGCATTGTAAGGTGGATTCTTAATCAGGGAAGTCCTGCCAATCATGATTTTAAAACCACCTTCCTTTCCCTCTTTAATGTAAACTTTTAACTGGCTTAAGTCACAAGTAAGTAGCTGGATGAGAGAAAGTCATCTTGTTCTTCATTTGAATGTTACTCTCAGTTCAGTGGGGGTGGAAGGAGACAGGTACTTGACATCAGTGCTCCCAGGGGAGGGTGTTGAAGCAGACAGGCAGAGGGTGCCTGCCTTGGCCCTGACCTCTGGCCTCCTACTCTTCCTGCATTACCCCCCACCCCCTGCCATCCCTAGATGGACGTGTACTGCTTTCTCTTCACTGACCTGCTCTTGGTGACCAAGCCAGTGAAGAAGGCCGAGAGGACCAAGGTCATCAGGCCACCGCTGCTAGTGGACAAGATCGTGTGCCGGGAGCTTCGGGACCCAGGTGAGTCAGCTGGCTCCCAGCTCCTGGGTGGGACCTATGATGGGGGCAGGTGGGCACCGTGATGGGCGGGACCTACAGTGGGCTGGGGTCTTGGTCCCAGCTAGCACTGATGCGAGCCCTTCCTAACCAGGCTCCTTCCTCCTCATCTATCTGAACGAGTTCCACAGTGCTGTGGGGGCCTACACGTTCCAGGCCAGTGGCCAGGCTTTGTGCCGTGGCTGGGTGGATGCCATCTACAATGCCCAGGTGAGAGCAGAGTGGTGGGCAGCCTGGCAGTGCAGCCTGGTGGGGGCTGCTGCTCACCAACTGTGGGGCCCCTGTGCACCCCCATCTCCAGAACCAGCTGCAGCAGCTGCGTGTGCAGGAGCACCCGGGCAACCAGCAGCACCTGCAGAGCCTGGAAGAGGAGGAGGATGAGCAGGAGGAGGAGGAGGAGGAAGGTGGGGGGAGTAGCACTTCGGCTGCCAGCTCCCCTACCATTCTGCGCAAAAGCAACCACAGCCTTGACTCCCAGCGCTGGTACGTTTGCCCGGGAGTGCCCAGCAAGCTGGAGCAGAGCAGGTGCTCTGCCCCAGGACTCCTGACCCCAAGGTGACTGACACTGAGCAGGACCCCTTTCCCCGTGGATGGCTTTATGATATGAACCCAGTGGGCATGGGGAGGGGGGCTCTGCCTCCCACCAATGGGGATGGCAAATAGATTTCAACTTGAGTGCCCGCTCTGATCTATTAGTGGTAGCTGCCCAGAGCTGAGTTGAAGATGCTTAGACTATATCTGACAGCAGATACTGTGGTCAGGACAGACACCATTCCTGATACCTGTGTATTGGGCTCATGTGGTGCCTGCTTGCAGTCTTTCAGCCTCAGACTCAGGAGGGCAGAGGCTCTCAACTTCTGTGTCCAGCCGTCTAAGCTTCCTTTAGCTGGACTGACTCCCCTCTCGGCCCCCACAGTGCCTCGGACGGCTCTACGGAAACCCTGGCCATGGTGGTGGTAGAGCCTGGGGAGTTGCTGTCCTCTCCTGAATTCAGGGGCGACCCCTTCAGCTCCCAGTCAGACGAGACCTCTCTCAGCACCACCGCCTCATCTGTCACTCCTACCAGCGAGCTGCTGCCCCTGGGCCCTGTGGATGGCCGCTCCTGCTCCATGGACTCCGCCTACGGCACCCTTTCCCCCACATCCCTGCAAGACTTTATGGCCCCAGCCCCCATGGCGGAGTCAGCACCCCGGCCCCCAGAGTTACCACCAGCCCTGTCACCCCCACCCTCGCCCCGCCTCCGCCGCCGCACTCCTGTCCAGCTGCTGCCCTGCCTGCCCCACTTGCTCAAGTCCAAATCCGAGGCCAGCCTCCTCCAGCTGCTGTCAGGGGCCACCACCCGCAGAGCACCCCCAGCCCCAAGCCGCAGCCTGTCGGAAGTCTGCTTGGCTGCTACCATCCCTGGCACGAGGACTTGGGGCTCCTGTCAGGAAGCTGGGCCCAGCTGGTATTGCCAGGGGGCACCTGGCCCTGGCCCCCAGCTGGCAGAGCTAGAGGGTAGAGCCCACTGCCCAGGTGGGGAGCCTGAAGGACCCACCAAGAGGAGCAGAGAGCTGTCCTCGGGGGCCTCGACCAGGGTCCAGCCTGAGCCTCCCCCGGGGATCTCGGCCCACCACAGGAAGCTGACGCTGGCCCAGCTCTACCGAATCAGGACTACCCTGCTGCTTAACTCCACCCTCACTGCCTCGTGAGTGGCCTGGCCTGGGGTGGAGGACAGATGGCCCAGTGTGCTGGGGGCACTGTCATGGCTGGGAATAGATGGCACTTGGGCACAGGGATGGGAGAGGGAGCCTGGGACCTGCCCCAGCATCTGGCAAGGATGTGCACGGTGGGCAGCGGTGAAGAAGCCTGAGAGGGTGGCCAGAGCCCCTCTGAATACGGTCAGCCAAGGAAGAACTGTCTCTCCCCTCCTCTCCACTGCAGGGAGGTCTGAGCAGAGGGAGGCCCCCAAGGGTGCCACTGACCAAGGGACAGCAGACAGCATGCCTCCTGGGGTGTGCCGGGTCCTGCTCCAGCTGCTGCCTTAATGTGCACAAGGGCCGGAGTGCCCAGCCGGACACCGCCACCGCCCCTGGGGGCCCAATTTGCACTTTGCCAGAACAGATGGAAGTGGAGGAGGGCTAAGCAGAAGCCCAGGCTGCAGGACCCCCTGACAGTCACCACTGTCACTAACCTGCCTGTTTCCCCCCACCCCCACCCCCAGCCTAGGCAGAGTCCTTTACCCAATGCTCTCTGAATTCAGGACCTCCAGTCCTCTGGGCTGGACTCCAGGGCTGGGGTCCCAGGCAGCCCTTCCCTCCACCATCTGGTGCCAAATGGGATGACGGTTCCCCTGCCTTTAGCCCCCTCCCCTTCTTCCCAGTCCTTGGGATGGGCTCTGTGTAAAGTTGCATATTTATTGAGCTTTTGATTCTTTTATAAAGACTTGTATATACTTCACTGGAAAGAGTCCTTTGCTTTTGGAATGCCCCCTTTCTGGACTCAGGTACACTTAGTGCTCCCCTGGGCTCCTGTCCCTTCCATCTGTAGCGGGCCACCGCTGGGCGAGCCTGGGAGCACAAGGGACTTCGTGGGGCAGAAATTGCCTGACCTGTACTCCCAAGGTCAGCCCTGTCCCTTGCCACACCCATGAAGTCCACCACTAGGGCCCCCCACCAGGTACTCTCCCCACATGGGGCCCTGGAGGGCCCTACCCCAAGCCACCCCTCTGAGCTGGCGCCAGGGTGGGCCATGGGCTCAGGCTACTGAGAGGGTCCCCTTGGATTGCCTTCCAGGGCAGGGTCATGCCCTGTGTGAGGAGGGTGGGCCTCCCACCTGGGTTCTTGTGGCCCACGCCCTCATAGCTGAGGGTGCCTCTGAGACCCGGAGAGGAGAGATTGCCTCTCTAGGAAGAGGTAGTCTCTGGGTTGACCTAGAACCCAGGCGTGGGACCCGGATGCGGCCCCTCGTTATATGCACCTTGCCCACTAGCTGCCTCAGGTGAGCTTAGGTGAGGGCTGGGGGCTCCCTTCCCAGCAGCCCCGCCCTGGCCCCCACCCCCAAGGCGGGCTCTTCAGGCGGGGCGGGCCTGAGGGCGCCGGGCTGGGCCCCACCTGCGGCGGGCGGAGCGGGGAAGCCCGGTCGGTCGAGGGCCCAGCGTGGCGCCCAGGGCCATGGAGCCGCGGTCGCGGCCCGAGACCTGTGCGGCGGCGGCGGCGGCGGCGGCGGTGAGTAGGGTCGCAGGGGCATGACCTCGAGCCTTGCCCGGGCCTGCCTGGGTCCCTGCGCCGGAGGAAGGGGACGCGGGGGGAGGGGAGAGCGGGGCGGCAGAGGAAGGGGACAGTGGATGGGAGGGTAGGGGAATGCATGTCTTCGATGGGGCTTCCCTGGGGACTGGGTCCCTCTTCCCACCGAGTTAGAGGTTCAGCGGGGGCGGGGCCCTTCCCCTGAGAGGAAGCACCATGTCAGGGGCCAGAGAGGTCTGGGGACCCCTGCAGAGAAAAGCAGGGTCCCCCACCTTACCGCAAGTACGGGTCGGGGTGGGGCTGCCTGGTTCCTGCCCGGTGGAGGGCAACATGCGGGGCTGGCAGGAAGCCTGTAATCAGCTCCTCCCAAGCCCCATCTGTACCCAGGGGAAGGAAGTCAGTCTCACCCCCCACCTATGGGCACCTCCTCTGCTCAAGAACCTGAGAAATGGGCTGCTCTGAGGGCAAACGCTGGGGTGGGAGAGACCGGGCAGAGAGAGGCCCCTGCCTGGGCAGCCAGGCTGGGAGCCAGCAGCCCCTGTCCCCAGGCTCTCCTCTTCCTGCTGCTGCTGGGTGCCAGGGCCAGCACCCCCAGCCCCCGGTGTGACTGCGGCCACAGCTTCCCAAAGCGGAGTGGTCTGGGCTGCTGCAAGGGCTGTCCAGCAGGTGAGGGGCTGAAGGAGTGGGAGGGACATGGGAGGAAGTGAGGGCTGACCACAGACAGGTGAGGGTTAGGTGGGGCTGGGGAGTGGAGGTAGGCAGGTAGGGATGAGGGAAGGGGAGGCTGAAAGTGGAGCCAGAGATGAGGGGAGGGGAAGGTCCCCTTTGACTGACTCCACACTGGGTTCCACAGGGCACTACCTGAAGGCCCCCTGCACAAAGCCTTGTGGCACGGCCACCTGCCTCCCCTGTCCGCAGGGCACCTTTCTGGCCCGGGAAAACCACTACGAGACCCGCTGTGCCCGCTGCCAGGCCTGCGATGAGCTGGGTGAGGGGCTGCCTAGTGCTGGGGGTGGGGGGGCGCTTGAGGACACATCTGGCCAGGGTCTTTCTGAAGGAAGCGGCTGGCTAGAGCCCAGCCTTTGGGTAGGAGGCCCCTATGCCCACCCCATGTCACCCACCGCACCCCACCCCACCCCATGCCACCGCATGCCATGCCATGCTGGGGCCTCCACCCTGTTCCTGCCTCAGGATGTCTTTGTGCCCTCCCATCCTGTGACCTTCCTGTCCCTGTACCCCAGCCTCTGGTCTGTGATGATCCCCACACTTCTAGCACTTTGGGGGCAGTCCTGTCTCTGGTCTCTGCATCTCCATTCTCCAGGGGACCTGTCCCACTTCTCTGTGGGGGTCTCTGGTTTTGACAGCCTCTGCTCTCCCTGGTCTCCCCAACCCCCCGTTCCCACCAGCCCCCCAGATGGCCCTAAGGAACTGCTCAGCAGTGGCAGACACCCACTGTGGCTGCAGGCCAGGCTGGTTCATGGACTGCATGGTCAGCCAGTGCCGGCATGGTTCCCCCTTTCGCTGCCACCCATGCACAGACTGTGGGGCCCTGCACCGGCACACGCAGACACCTTGTGAGTACCCTCATTCTGGGCTCCCACACCCTACCCCATCCCCGCCTCCTCCTCTCCCATCCTGACCCACGGCATCTCCTGGACCATAGGTTCTAGCAGAGATACCCACTGTGGGACCTGCCTGCCTGGCTTCTATGAATATGGCAAGAGCTGCGTGTCCTGTCCCACGTAACTTCCTGGCTGCCCCGGGCTGGGGGAAGGGAGGCTGCGAACAGAGTGGGGGTCAAGGGGCAGGGAAGAGGGAACTCAGTTCTATGGTAGATAGGCCCCCTTTTAGACAAACTTTGAATGGTAAAGAGAAATCTGAATTTACCTTACATCAGATAAGTAAGGGGGCATGTCTCTACTTTATGTCATACTTTCCTCTAGTAATCCTTCCAGCCCTGTGTTAAGGATAGGATGTGTCACTTAGAGAGTCAGGTTAATGTAGTTTCAAACCTTGGGCTGAGGCTCAAGATCTCCCCCTGGTTCCTTGAGGCATCTTGAGCAAGTTACTTCACCTCTTCAATCTGTCAGCTCCCCATCTGAACAGGGGGATGTTTGTAGGCTCCCCCAGGGCTATGGTTAAGGGGTGATTAGTCACTCATTTGCTCAGCAAGTTTCTTGAGTATCTACTATTTCCAGATACTGTTCCAGGTACTAGGGAAACAACAGGGAACAAAACAGGCAAATCCCAGAGTTGACATTTTAGTGCCCGTCTGTCTAGCCTGGAAGATGCTCAGTAAGCGGTGTTTGTTGCGATTGTATGAACACTGGTGACATTTCAGCAGTACTTTGGGGACATTCTTGGGTAGAGTGAGACTCTCAGGAGGCCTCCAGGGTGAAGATGTTGGGTGGTCCTGAGCAGTCCTTCCTGGTGTGTACCTCACCCTCCACACATTTCCCCCTCCCCTTGCAGGAGCACCCTTGGGAGCTGTCCTGAGCCCTGCGTAGCTGTCTGTGGCTGGAGGCAGAGTATGTGGTGAACTGGAAATGCCAGTGGGACGGCTGGGATGGGCCACGGGGAGGTCGGGGGATGGCTACCACCCACCACCCACCAGCTGCTCTTTCAGTGTTCTGGGTGCAGATTCTCGTGGCAGGCCTGGTGGTCCCACTCCTGCTTGGTGCTACCCTGACCTACACATACCGCCGCTGCCATCCTTGCAAGGCCATAGGTCCCGGTAAGTGCACGTATGAAGACACACACATTCTGAGAGGCCTGGGGTCGGGATGGGTAGCCCACAGCCCATTGGGCCTGGCTATGGTGGGTAAACTGAGGCAGACAGTGATGGGTGTGGGATACAGAGGAACCCAAGAAAGAGCTGAGCTAGCACCCAGGTTCAAGTGCCTTGCCTGATTGCTCATTAGACTCTTTGTGTCTCTCAGCAGATGATACTGGTGTGGAGGTCCTGACCCCCCTACAGGTGAGATTCTCAGTAGCTAGTGTTCTGGGAGGAGCGTGAGCAAGTCTCCTGGAGCTGAGAGGTTGGGCCTTATTATAACTCGGATCCCAGACACTGAAGAGACCTAACGAACACATATGCCAAGTTATCAGTGAATGAGAGCATCTCTGAGTAGCTTTGAGCCTACAGGGTCCAGACAGGTAAACAGGAGTGCTCAGTTCAGTAGGATGAACAGGAGGCCTCTGCCAGGGTTGGGGGAATAAGGAGAGGGCAGCAGGGGCAGGGCATTCCAGGCAGAGGACAGGGCTCCTCTCCTGGGTCACAGTGAGAGGGTACAGCTGCCCAGGGGCGGTGGAATGGGAGATGTGTCTACTGACTGAGTCAGGGGTGCTCACTCCTGCTCAGAGACCCTGACACGGGCAAGAGCCTTGCTAAGCAAGCAAGGCTGACCCCGGGGGTGGTCTCTCTTGGCTTCCAGACCACCCATCTCTCACCCCAGGACAGTGGCCCTGCCCTTCTGATGCCACCCAGCAGCAGTGAGAAGGTGTGCCCTGTCCAGTTGGTAGGCCACAGTTGGACCTCCAGCTCTCCCCAGACCCAGGAGGCACCCTGCCTGGAGGCCACATGGTCCTGGGACCAGCTGCCCAGCAGAGCTCCTGGTAAGAGATTTCAGTGGCCTGAGAGATTGACCCTTTCTCCTGAATCTGAGGTGATAAGCTGTGGTTTCCTGTAGACACTTGCCCACATCCCCTAATGAGCCAGGTGGACCTTCCTGCCCTATTTGGCCCCTGTCCCTTGCCTCTACCAGCACCCTGTATTGACTTTCTCTGACCTGCAGGCCCGCCACCCCCGCCCTCGCCAGCGCCCCCTTCAGGCTCGGCGGCCGCCACGCTCCAGCCTGGTCCGCAGCTCTACGACGTGATGGACGCCGTGCCCGCGCGGCGTTGGAAGGAGTTCGTGCGCACTCTCGGGCTGCGAGAGGCGGAGATCGAGGCGGTGGAGGTGGAGGTCGGCCGCTTCCGCGACCAGCAGTACGAGATGCTCAAGCGCTGGCGCCAGCAGCAGCACGCGGGCTTGGGCGCCGTCTACGCAGCCCTGGAGCGCATGGGGCTGGACGGCTGTGCAGAGGACCTGCGGAGCCGCCTACAGCGTGGCCCGTGACGCCAGGGTCCACCCGCCACTTCGGGGCTCTTGGTGGCCCTTTCAGAAGCCCTAAGTACGGTTACTTATCCGTGTAGACATTTAATGTCACTTATTAAGCCCCTGGCACGGCTCTGCGTAGCAGCGCCAGCCAGCCTCACCCTTGAGCGCCCCCAAGGGTCCAGTTAAGGCGAGGCAGCGCCAACGAGGATCAGGCGGGCGTCGAGGCTGCTCAGCTGTTTCTCGGCTTGTATTTGGTTGAGGCCTCGGTATTAAATCTATGAAGAAAAGCTACAGCTTGGTGTTTCCGCGCGGCTGGGGGTGTTAAATGCCCCAGACTTGGTTTCTGAAGGGCCAGAAGTCTTGCTACTCATGGCGAAGGCCAGTGTGACCCTCATCTCAAGCCTGCCCCTCCCGCTCAGCCGTGGCCCAGTTACCCCGAGGAGAGGAAGTCGCGGTGTCGGCGAGTGAGAGTGAGCATGGGCCCCGGGCGGCTGAGAGAGCTTTAATGGGGGTGCGAGATGGCGGAGATCGGGGAGGCAGCAGTTGGGAGACACAGCTTTAGGGTCCCTCGTCCTCCGCTCACTCCACCAGGGCAATGAAAGGGTCCGGGGAGGTGCGGGGCCTGGCTGGGGACGGCGCGCAGACTTGAGGGTGGTGGGGCGCCGGGAGCGGCAACTCCGTTCCTACGACCGGGCAGTTTGCAGTTTTCACCGTTTCTGGTAAACATGACTGAGAGGAAACCCTCGGCGGGGATGGGAAATGCGGCCGGGGCTGGGCTGGGCGCCTATCTGGGTCAGGAAGGGAGGAAAACCCCTTCCCCGAGCTCGGGACCTGCCTCCGCCCAGGATGCGCCAGCGACGTGGGTTCCGGGGTGCGGGGGAGGGGGCGACAGCCGGACGCGCGCCCCGCAGGAAAACAAAGTCATCACCCATGGAGCTCGGAGCTCGGGAAGAGCTCTGCACACTTTGACATTCAATGAACATGCAAATATATGTAAGTAGGCATGCAAATAAGCAGCATCATTTTTGCGTCAACAGCTTGGGCACATTTTCTGGGCGGCGGCGGCCGCACCCCAGCGTCACCCCGGACTGGGGATGCGGAGGCGGGGTCGGGGTCAAGGAAGGGTTTCAGCGCGGGAGGGGAGGGGGGCGTGGCTCCCAGCCCTTCCGCCTGGGCCCGGCAGGCCGGGGCGGGTCTGGGGGCACCCCCGAGCTCGGGAGGCTGCGTCTAGTACTTAGCGATGTCTCCCTTCTTCAAAATGATCTGTCGCTGCCAGGGGGCCAGCTTGCTCTCGTCGTAGCCCAGCGTCCGCAGCTTCTCCGACTGCTCTTTCTCCCGCTGCATCTCCTCTTGCTTCTGTCTCTCTTCCTCTTTCCTAGGCATGGGGTGGGGGCAGAACCCCGAGCAAGGGTGAGAGGGTGGGCCAGGCCCCACACGGGGTCAGCGGTGGCAAGGAGTGGGTTACTAAGGGCAGGGGTTGCTGAGGACAGAGACACTCGTTTCATGGGTTGTAGGGGCAGAAGGGGATTGGGGACAGGGGTTGGGTTAGGAGGCACGTGGGTGGGATTGCTGGGGACAGAGGGGCTTGACTAGGGGCAGACTGGGGTCACGGTGGGGGAGGGGCATTGTTGNGGGCAGGGGTTGCTGAGGACAGAGACACTCGTTTCATGGGTTGTAGGGGCAGAAGGGGATTGGGGACAGGGGTTGGGTTAGGAGGCACGTGGGTGGGATTGCTGGGGACAGAGGGGCTTGACTAGGGGCAGACTGGGGTCACGGTGGGGGAGGGGCATTGTTGAACACATAGGAGTTGGGTGAGTGAGACTGTGGCTGGGTTATTGCTGACCAGGTGTTACTGGAAACAAGTGCTGAGACACAGTGTGGCAGAGGATGAGGGGGTGGTACGGGGAAAGAGCATGAAATTATTGGGGCCAGGACCTGAGTTCCTGGGACTGGGGTAGGGCTGCTGGGCAGCAGCAGGACCACATTTTTGGAAGACAGGTGCTGGATAACTGTGAACAGGTTATTAGAACATGGCTAGATCTGCGCTGGTGATGAAGCTAAGTTTCATCAGCATCTTTGTTCCCATTAAGCATGTGTGGCTGTTGAGCATTTGAAATGTTGGGACTGAGATGCACTGTAGGTCAAAATATTCATTGCATCTTGCAGACTTAGTTTTAAAAAAGAGTGTGCTGCTGCTGCTGCGTCACTTCAGTCGTGTCCAACTCTGTGCGACCCCGTAGACGTCTGCAGTCCCTGGGATTCTCCAGGCAAGAACACTGGAGTGGGTTGCCATTTCCTTCTCCAATGCATGAAAGTGAAAGTGAAGTTGCTCAGTCGCGTCCGACCCTCAGTGACCCCATGGACTGCAGCCTACCAAGCTCCTCCATCCATGGGATTTTCCAGGCAAGAGTACTGGAGTGGGGTGCCATTGCCTTCTCCGTAAAAAGATGTAAGACATCTCAATTTTTATAATTACTATCACTGGGTTACATAAAATATACTATTAAGTTCACTCATATCTTTATTTTTTTCGCTGTGGCTGCTAGAAAATTTGTGGCTCAAATGATACCTCTATCAGACAGCACTTGGCTAGATGACTAGGGGTAAAAACTAAAGAATTGAGAGACATACATTTTGTTAAAAAACTGAGGGACAGATGCTCTAGGTTATTGATACCGAGGCTGGGTGAATTGCAGGGCAGAGAGGCTAGGTTAATGGGAGAGGGCTGGGTAATTGGGGGTACAGATTATTACAGCATAAGAGCTAGACTTTGGGGGGGCAGTCGATAAGTTACTAATGTCTGGTGGCATTATTGGAAGCAAAGATGCTGTGCAAACAGGGCTGAGTAACAAGGGAAAATGCTCACGATAGGCCTAGATGAAGAGGCCAAAGGACTGGGACTGGGTGGGGGGAAGGGACACAGGTTGGGCCCAGCCCCACACTCACCGCTTCTGCTCCCTGGAAGAAAAAAAGAGATAGCGTTGGTTGGTACCACCACCTCAGGGACACAATCAAGACACCTTGCTGAACCCCAGGTCTTTTCGAGCTTACCTCTCATCTTCTAGCTTCTTCCGCAGGATGTCCCGCCTCCAGGCAGGCATGCTGGCCAGCCAGGCCTCCTCCTGCTCCTCCTGCAACACAGCACAGCATGGGCTGGGAGATGGGGGCCAGCACCCCTACCCAGGGGACCTCTTTTGAGTCAGGGACGACAAGTTGTAGGAAGAGACCCTTCTGCAGGGCAAATGGATGAAGACGCAGGCCCCTGTGTCCTAGAGGGGGCGCCAGAGAGTCAAGAGCTGAGTGCAGAAGTAGAAGAGCCTCAGAGAAGGAGATTCCCCACAGGGTTAGGTGGATAGATGGCTCCAAGCCCATGACCCAGAATCTCTTGGGAAGACTCATACTTGGGGCCCCATAGTTCCTGCCAGCTCAGAGAGGCTCAGACTGGTCCCTGGTGCCACTGAGAAGGAATTTCTGGCCCATGCCTATCCTATTCTGAAAGGGGGGGGAGACAACAGCTCAACAATTGTGCGGCTGCAGTGACACCGTGTGGGAAGGATCCAACCCAGGCAGCTTACAGCAAAGAGTTTTATTACTTGCATGTTACAGAGGAGAAAGAGTCTGGACACGTCAAATGAANCTATTCTGAAAGGGGGGGGAGACAACAGCTCAACAATTGTGCGGCTGCAGTGACACCGTGTGGGAAGGATCCAACCCAGGCAGCTTACAGCAAAGAGTTTTATTACTTGCATGTTACAGAGGAGAAAGAGTCTGGACACGTCAAATGAACACTGCACATGTGGCTCCCCTGACCTCAGCCAAAGAGGTCGCTCTGAACTCCAGTGAAAAATGAAAGCCACGGGGCCCCAAAGGGGGACCCACAGCCCCCGAATCACAGGGGCTGCTGTTTCCACCTGGCTCCACACGGAGCCAGGCATTGCTGCAGAGCCAGAGGGGGACACCAGGCTGACCCTGTGCTCTGCCCTGCCGATTCCTGCCAACACCCCACAATCGGCCACTAAAGGCTGAGACAGCCTGGTCCTGGACACTCTGGCTTTTCCAAGGCCATTCGTCCTGTCCTGGTTTCTTCCTGCCGCTTCTGGAGGGGATCAGACAGGCATCCAGGCCCAGGTTAAGACACTTGAGGGTTAATTCCGGATCCTCCGGCTCAGATATCAAAGAGCTCTGCCTCCTTCTCCTTCCAGAAAGAGAAGCTCCGGTCGATGTACCGGCAGATGTCCTCATTGCTGAACTCGCCCATCTCAGACACCAGCTCCAGGGGGTCTTCGGAACTAGGAGGGACCGACGTCGGGGGAGGCGCGGGCGGGGGTGAAGGCGGGGGCAGCCGCGCAGGGGCCGGCGTCTCAGGCTGCCCCTCTGGCCAGTTCCCTGCCTGAGCTGCACTGGCCTCTTCCATCGGTTCCCTCTCATCCTTATCTGTCCCTTCCTTTTGCTCCTTCTCCGCCTCTTCCCGGACTGGTTCAGCCTCCGGACTGTCTTCGAAGAACTGTCGTCTGAGGTCCTCGAAGCCGTCGCTCCAGCTGCGCCGGCCGGCCTCCACCTCCTCGATCACCACGCGGTGGAAGAGACGGATGAGCTCCCACGGGTGGCTGCCCAGTCGATCGAACATCTCGTAGCACAGCAGGTGGCGGAACTTGCGCTCCTCGCGGCTCAGGCCCATTTCGAGCAGCTGGAAGTAGCCGAGCATGAAGAGGTCCAGCGTGAGGCTGTCGTAGCGCCGGGGCGCGCCGCCGTCGAGGGGCGGCAGGAAGTGCTCGGGCCAGTACAAGCCGTGCGCCAGGGCCCGGCCGCGGGGCTGGCGCGCCGGAACCTGCCGTAGCAGGCTCCGCCAGTGGCCCAGCAGCTTGCCCACCACCTGCCGCTGCTTCAGCAGGCGCAGCAGCCGCTTGTCCGGGCCATCGCCCGCCGGCGGCCGGGAAACAGCAGCGGCCTCGGGGCCGGGGTAGGCGCCGACGCCGGCGCCCGCAGCCACCACGCGGGGCAGGAGTCTGCGCAGGCGCATCTGGGCGTGGTGCCCGGGGCCGCGGAAGGTCCACTTGCGCCAGTGCTCCAGGAAGAGGTAGACGATGCGCTCCTTGCGCATGTCAATGTAGTCCTGGACGCCGCGCAGCTCGGTGGAGGACGGCGGCCTGCGCGCCAGCTGCTCTGGCCCTGGCAGCGCCGCCTGGTGGCCCGGCGCCTCGGGCGCATCCAGGACGCCCACGGACTCGCCCGCCTCCGGCATTCCGTTGGCGGTGGCGGCGACGGCGGCTCTCGGCTCCCTGGAGCTGGCCGCCGCGTAGTCCTCTTCGAGGATGGGCTCGCGGTCCGGCCTGCTGGCAGGCAGCGAGAGGTTCTGGCGCGGGCCGCGCGGGGGCTCCGAGCCCTGGGCGCGTCGCTCGTACGTGGCGCGGAGGTGCCGCACGGAGACGCCGCACTCTAGGATCTCGCGCGCCACGGCCTCGCGGCACCAGCTGAGCGAATGCGAGCGGCCCAGGCAGAGCGGGCCCGGCCGCCAGGGGGCGTCAGTCAGCGGCGGCAGCGGCTGGCCCGTGTCTGCAGCCAGGAGCTCAGCCGGGTGTGCCGGCCGTCCGCCCAGCGCGGCCAGCAGCGAGGCCATGCTCTTGAGCAGCACGGAGATCTTGCTGCACCAGGCGGGCAGGCTGGCGGCGCGGCCGTGCATGCGGCGCGGGTCGACGGTGAAGCGCGGTGCCGACAGGGCGGCCGAGATGGGCAGCAGCTGCTCCAGCTCCAGCTCCAGCTGCTCCAGGCGCGCCTCCAGCTTCTGCGCCTTGTGCAGCACCTGCAGGTTCTCAATTTGCTGCTCGATGCGAAGGATGTCGGCCTCGGTCATGAGTTCCCCGAAGGGCCCGAGGATGGCGTTGTGCTCGCGGGAGTACCTCCAGCCCTCGCGGGGGTAGCAGCACGAGCTGGCGGCCGTCAGCTAAGGCGGGGAAGACAAGAGAGGGGAGGGGGGCGCGTCTCCCTCTGGCCCGGCTCCCGCGACGGTCGCCGGGGGGCGCCATTTGCATGTCCTGGGTGGTGTAATGGCTCCGCGGGGCTGCGTTTGCAGGGGCAGGCCGCGCCTGGCCGGCGGGCGATTACGCTGGAACGAAGCTTCGGCCCAGGCCGCCGCTCCAGGCGCTGGGCAGTGTCCTCTTTGGTCGCTGGCAGAGACACACAGCCGGGCGTTGGGCGCTGTTGCAGAGGCAGGGCCGGCAGATGGGGTCTCCACACCTGGTTTGGTCGCTCATTACACCACCGAAGGAACATGCAAAAGGCGTTGAAGCTGCGACAGACGGCAGTCCTCTCCCTCCCCATCCAAGGTGTGCGATTTGAGGCCAGATCCCAGCGAGGCCGCTCCTCACTCCAGACAGATGACCCCCCTAAAGTCCCCTGCAGCCAAGCCCTCCCTGTCTATGCCATCGGTTTTACTACTGAATGAGAGGCTGCTAAAGAGCCTGTGGCTTCCACTCCTATTCCCACCCACTCTGACTCCTAGAATAACACAATTGATAGAGCTAGGCTCGCCAGGCACTTTCTTAGAGTGTCATCTGTTCCTCATTCTACACTTTTCCAGCGAGGTGGCGGGAGGGGCTGCCATCACTTCACAGGCAACCCAATCCATCCTGGCCAGTACAGTCCCACTTAGGAACATGTTTCCCACATACAAATATGACGATGCCGCAACTTTGAAAGAAGCATCTATACATAAATCTGTTTTGGCTGGTTTCTATTATTAAGTTTATTTCCCTGAATTCTATATACTTGCTTCCCTAGCCAGAAGGTGAGTGCTTTAAAGGTAGATACTGTGACATGTACATGTGTGCTCCACTACTTGGCTTTCGCTTGGCACTCAATAGATACTTATTGAATAGAAGTTAAAAAAAAATGATGATGCCACTTGACCACTCAATCCCACTCCCAGGCTCCCCACTGCTCTAGGAGAAAGTCCATTTTCTTCAAAGCCAGGCCTTGGTGACCTGACCAGGACTGACATCTCCAGCTCCACCCCTTGGAGCCACCACACCCGCTCTGATTCCCAGACCTCACTGTCCTTCCTGCTTGCTCTTTGCTCCACTCTTTTCTCTGTCCCCTTCTTCCTAATCTTCCACGTCTACCTTAGACATCACTTTCTCCTAAGCCCACCCCAAACCCAAATATTAATAGGATGGTGGGTCTCAGGCTGCCCCAGTCCTCTGCCCTCCCCATCAGAGCACCTCCTCATTTGACCTGTTCTGTCTCCCTGGGGGCATTTATCACGCTACTAAGGTGCTGTGTTTGGTTATTGGTTGACACCCCCCTCCCATCCCCACAACCACCTTGAGAGCAGGCCCTGACAATATTCACTGTGAATCCCCAGGGGATACAACAGTGTGTGATAAACAAGACAGTGCCCAGGGGATGTTTGTTCAGCAGATGAAGGGCAAACCATCCTGCCAGCCAGTGATGGTGACAGATGAGAAGCCTGAGGCTGGATGAGGCAGTTCAGGAAACGAGCCCAGGGCAGTCTAAGACCAAAAGTCTCTTGGCTGCTCCTGCCATCCCTAGAATGAGTCAGCCTCACCTGAGAGCTTGTCGAAAGTGAAGAAGCCCAGCCCCACCCAGAGCACCTGAACCACAATAGTCATGTTAACAAGATCACAAGCGATTTGAGGGCACTTTAGAGCTTGATAAACATTGCCTTCTCCTCAAGGGACAGGCAGTTGGGAGCTGGTGGGGGTAGTGCTGGCAGTGGAGACTGGGAACACTCCCAGGAGAGGGGTGGGTGGTGGTGCAACCTTGCTTTTTCCACAGGTCGTGGGAGCCGTCGGAGGCTGAAAGGGCCGGAGCAGGCTGGGGGATGGTGTGGGGGAGGGGCGAAGGGCCCAGGTGCAGACCCCAGGGCGCTCTGGGAAGCCCTTCCCCACCCACCTTCCGCCTCTGCTCCTCCTCCTCCTGCATCTTCAGCTGCAGCTTGCGCACCATCACCTGGCGCTTCCACTCCGGGATGGGCCGGCCCTGCTCGTCGTACGTGGGGATGAGAGCCTCCACGTCCAGCTGCACGCCTGGCGCAGGGGTGGCGGGCGGCGCCGGCGCCACGCTGCCATTGAGCAATGGCTGGGACCCCACAGCCGGCGGAGTGGGGCTCCGGGCCCGTGACGGTGCTGGCGACGCCGGCGGCAGCGGCGATTCTGGCTGCGGGGAGAAGCGGCGGGTCTGAATGCTGGGCAAACAAGAGCGAGGGGAACCGGGGCGGGGCCGCCTGTCGTGTCTCCTACCTGAGAGGCCGGCTGCCCACTGCCGGAGAACACCGTGGTCAGCCCCTTGCTCTGCGGCGTGGGCTTCAGACTCTTGCCCGCCTTGATCTCAGCCAGCAGCTCCGAATTGTCGCCCGTTGGGGACATCATGTTGAAAGACTTGGTGCCTGCGCAGAGGCAGGAGAGGAGACGGTCGCCCGGTGTGGGGCCTGCACCCCACTGCCACCCTCCTGCCCTCTACTGCTGCCTCCCCAAGTCAGGGTGGGCCCCGGCCTTCCCTTGGGCTTAGAGGGCAGCTCTCCAGGTCCTACCCCTCCACCCTGGCGGCTTTCGGGGACTCCAGAGGCGGGTCCTCCTCGGCTGGCAGCCACTGCGGCCCCACCATCCTCCCGCCCCTACTCACGGGGTGTGGGGCCCCCACCTGGAGGCCCCTGGGAGTTCATGATGGCTCCTGGGCTGGCCCTGGTAACTCTAGTGAATGTCTCCGCCCAGCGAACTGACTGCCCAGCTCCAAAACACTACCTGGGGCCAGCCACCTGACCTTTGTCCCAGGTTCCCTGGCGCAGCCCTACCAGGGTGGAGTCTCCCATCTGACCTTCTCTGCATCAGCAAAGCCCAGTGACCCTTGGACTGAGTCACCTAGGGCTTCCCTGGCTCTAGACACCGGACCCTGGATCCCACAACCTGGCCAGTTCCCTCCCACATTCCCCACACACGCCCACAGACAGACACCCGCGCAGACACACTGGTTGCAAGCCCGGAGCACAGTTATGGCAAAGCGCAGCTCACTTCTGGTGGCACCAGGAGAGCGGAGCCCTAACTAAGGATATGGGATTGGGGGCACTTAGGAAGAAGGGCCAAGCGGATGACATGCAAATGCGTGGCGGGGAGTTTGCATTTTCCGACGAGGCCGGCGGTGGCGACCGGGGTTTGAAGAGGGTTGTTTTTCGAGCCAGAGGAGGGGTCCGGACTCGGTGAGGGGGAAAAAAGGGGGACCAACAGCTTCTAGGTCCCCGGGGCTGGGGATCCCCAAGCACAGTAGTGGGAGGGGGAAAAAAGACAAAAGTGCTGATGGGCGCCAGCTGCAGGCTTATTTCTTTAGGCTACACCGTCAGCCGGGTACAGAATGCGCACGCGCAAGTGGGAGTAGTGGCGGTCCAGCCGGTGGCCTCCGGCACCCCTCACCTGCCCGGCCCCTCCTCCTGTCCTTTCCTCGAGCCCCCAGCCCCTCCAGCCTGACTTTTCCTTGAGCCTGCCTTGTGCCCCGCCCCCGCGCCTCAGCCAGGAGCCGTGCACGCAGCTACTCACTCTTCCTGTGTCTCAGGACTCTCACTTCTAGGGACGGAGAGGAGAGAAGGGACAGCGAAGTTAGGGGAGGGAGGGGGCTGGGGTGAGGCCAGGACAGCAGGGAAAGCAGGAGGAGGGGAGGGAGGGAGATGCCCAGAGAGGCCGGGGAGAGGAAGAACTTTGTGGTCCATCTGTCCCTGGCTCAGGCTGTGCTGGGGCTCCACAAGGGTGGTCTGCTCGGTTCTCAGCTTTGTTGGTGCCCTGAGAACTGGGCTGGGCTGCCATGGGCCCTGGCTCCCTTCACCAGGGCCTCAATCTTGGCATTGGTTGGGATAGGGCACCCAGCCCAGGCTCTGCTGCGAAGGGGTGTCTGGAGAAGCCCAGAGTCCATTTTTCTTCTGTTCTTAGCTTCAGCCTTGCTCCACACTGCCAAGGGAAGACACTGACCCCAAAGCTGGAGGTGCAACTGATGGTGAACATGCTACCCTGGCTCCAGTCTGAAGGGGCTGTGGCTCCATAGGTACCCAAGGAGCCCAGGCCGGCCCTACCTGGAATCCTACTGCAGCCTCATGCCCTGGTCAGGGAGATGAAGCTTTGGAGGTGGTTTTAACCATGATCCTGGTGCTGAGTGGCTGGGTGAGGAAGGCATCTCCGCCACCCACTGAGGCTGGAATGGAAGCATCAGCACCCAGATATCACCTCCTGGGCCTGCTGGGGGCCCTGACATGCAGGGGGCCCCACATTTCAGAAAAGAAGCCTGGGAATCCTAGTCATTGGTCTAGCTCTTTAAAAAGTTTGACGCTCGGGGGTGTCACCAGGAGGGAGAGGGCAGGGTATGATGGACAGCTGGCCTTGTCCCCCATAGCTAGGCCTGGGATGTATAATGGCTAGCTTGGGAGAACAAGAGAAAGTGGCCAGTAGTGGAAGAGACACTCCAGAGAAATATGGGGCAGGAAGAAGTCTGCCCAGCAACCCTGCCTCCCTGAAGCTAATTCTTCTTCTGCAAGCTTCTCTCTAGCACCAGCCTGCCACTGGAGCTGGGAGGACCAAAGAGGGCAGGGGACTTGCCCCAGATCACACAGCACAGTCCTGCTCTGACAAGACCTAAAGCAACTCCGAGCCTTCCCTTAGGGTCAAGTCCTCATTGGGGTAGGGGCTGCAGAAAGATCAAGTAGGTAAAGAGGAAGAAGCACCAGGACAGTGGCAGCTAGGGGAGGGGGTGGTCTAGGTTTCCCGGCCCATTCAGGCCCAGCGCCACCCTCCACCCCTCAACCAGCCCCTACTCACTGCCAGTGGAGGAAGAGGAGCGACGCTGCCCGAAGCCGGGGCCCGAGCCCTCGAAGGGCAGAGGTGGAGCAGGCGGCGGCGAGCTCAGGGCCTCGGGCAGGGGCGGCGGCGGGGGCGGCGGGGGCAGCTCCCTAGACGCTTTGGAGTCCGGGCCACAGCCGTTGTGCACGTGGTTTCCCGGGAGCAGCGCCGCCTGCGGGGGAGCCGAGGGGCCAGCGAGTGAGACGCGGGCGGTTCGGCCGGGTCCCGGGCGGCCGGCGGGTGCGGGCTGGCGGGCACGCACCTCCTCGCTGTGCGCCATGCCCCGGCGTGCGACCACTGGCTCCCCGGGGTGGCGGCCCAGCTGGCGGTAGTAGTCCCCCGTGCTGGGCTGCTTGCTGAAGGCGCGGGGCTTGCGGCCGGAGTCCTGCCTCCGTAGCCCGTTGTGGCCGTCGCGGGAGCTGGGCTGCAGGAAGACAGCGGGCGGAGTGAGCCCTGGGCACTCGTCCCTTACGCCTCCCGGCGCTTCACCTTCCGGGGGTTCACGGTCCTCGACCCTTCTGTTCTCAGAGCGAGGATTGGGGCGAAGGTACAGGGGACTTTGGTGAAAGGGCAGGCCCGGTTGGCCGGACAGGGAGGGATTCTGGGCGCGGGCCAAGGGGCGCAGGAGCCCCTACGGAGGCTAGAAGGGGCGGGCCCGGGGGCGGGGTGACCCAGCCCGAACGCCAGCGGGGGCCGAGGCGAGGGTAGCTCCCGGCCTCCGCAGCACAGCGGCTCCCAGACTGGCCCCCGCGCCTCTCTTGCGGGGGTCCCACGCCGAGGAAGCCCACTCGAGAGCCCGCGTCCTGGGCGTTCCTGTTTGCCCAGGGCCCTCGGCGGGCCGGCTCGGGGCCGCGTCTGCTCCTACCTGTGACCGTGCCAGTGGCCCCCCGCTGTGCACCTGGCGGCGGGGGCGTTGTAGACCCGACACCTGCGCTACCTGANTCTCTTGCGGGGGTCCCACGCCGAGGAAGCCCACTCGAGAGCCCGCGTCCTGGGCGTTCCTGTTTGCCCAGGGCCCTCGGCGGGCCGGCTCGGGGCCGCGTCTGCTCCTACCTGTGACCGTGCCAGTGGCCCCCCGCTGTGCACCTGGCGGCGGGGGCGTTGTAGACCCGACACCTGCGCTACCTGATCCTTCCTCTCAGGTTACAGCCCGGCCCGCCCGCCCGCCCGACCGCGCCCTCGAGCGCTGAAGAGCTCAGTCGGCCTGACATCACCCAGAGCCTGCCAATCCCCGGCCGAACCCCCCAAACAGCCGGGAATGCCCACGGGGAAGGGGGATGGCCAACTGCTGGGCCAAACCTGGCCGCGGCGCCTACGCCGCGGGCCAGATGTGGTCTCGCCCCCGCTGCATCTCTCTCCCTCCGCTCTGCGCTGAGCACCCTAGCCTCCATCCGCCAGAGACAATTCGGACCTCACTGTGGGCACCCCCATGTTTGGCCCCCCGGAATTCCGGGTCACGCCCTAGCTCTTCCCCTCCCGCATCTGGAAACCATCGCGGTCTGCGTAAGGGACACCGACACTCGCGCCCGAGACTCGGATTTCAGGGGCGGCAGGGCGGGTTCGGGTGACAGCGCGGTAGGCCCGCCCCGTCGCAGCCGACCCCACAAAGCCCAGCCCGGGAAGAAAGACAGGAGGCGGAGGGGTAAAGGCCAAGTCACCTAGCAGGGGCTGTCCTCTGCCCCACCCTCAGTCCGAGCGTCCCCGCGGTGGCCCCGGACCCTCCGAGCCCCACCCGGCCGGGCTCACGTTGCAAGGAAACGCGACACCGCAGGATTCGTTTTCTGGGCCGGACTGCCCCCTAGGCGCCCCCTGCAGCCCCGAGGCGCGGACGCCGCGACCCTGTTCCTGCCCGCGGTCGGGGAAAAAGCCGCGGCAGGGGGCGTGGAGCACACAAAGAGTCCTTTGTGGAGCGGCCCAGCGCCTGCCTCTGGGCACGCACACACCCGGGAGGGGCACGGGACCGCGCAGTCCTGATGCTCTGGCTCAGGGGAGCGGAGGGGAGGGAGCGCAGGCCGGGCCACCAGTCCTGTGGCTGGGGGCTGAGAGCAGAGCCCACCAGCTCGGCCGGTAAAGTCCACTGGCCCAAGACACCCTGCAGGCCTCTCCTGGCCCCCCTCCACCTTCCGGAGATGAAAGGGGAAGACACTGAGGGCCTGGTCTGAGGTGGAAAGAAGGGGGTAGGCGGGTGGCCTTGCAGGGACTGTATCCTTCCCTTCCCCCACCCGGTGGTCGTGTGACCTGGGTCACCTGTGGGAACTGGTTACTGAGCTTGGCTCTGGAGAGCTTGCCTTGGGCTTGAGAAAGAACTACTAGGTCAAGGCTCCCACAGGACCTTAGGGGGGCTCTATTCTTTACCCCAGACTAAGTCACCTGGGGTCTCAGGGGCCCTCCCCTCTCAGACCAGCCTGGTTTTCTCCTTTTGGCCAGAACTCCAGGGCTCTCTCTGGGCCTCCACGCTGCCCAGGACTCTCAGAGATGTCCACGCCAGCCCTCTGTACCTTCCTTGCTCCAAAGCCTCAGCCAGGGTCCTCCAGGCCCTGCATCATGGGTCCCTCACACTCAGAGCACCTCCTAAACTCAGCCTCTTCTCACTAGCTTGCTTCTCCCCAGGGAGAGACCCCATCTTAGGACTGGCTTGTCTATTCATCTGGAAGCTGAAGCTCCAAACTGGGGAGCCAGCCTCCTTATTATCCCCTGCCTCCAGCTCCCACTGCTGAGGGTGCTGAGCCCTACTGGTGCTCCCTCCTGATGCTCCCTTCCATCCTCCTCCGACCCTCACCTTCACTACTGCCTGCCTCTCCCACCTGGAAGACACTCCCTTGGGAGCCATTCTCCCCCTGTGCCCAGAGCTGGGTACATGTAGGTCTGTGGGGAGGCAGTTTACATGTATTCTCTGCCATCGCCAAGAGCACCCTGCTCCTCTGGGCAAGATGGGGTGAGGATTCCGCTCCTGAGAGGCATGGCTATCAGGGTATATGTTCCTTCATGCCTCTCCTGCTCTCCATCTCCCCAAAGGGTGGCAGCTATGTCTTCCTTGTCTCCCTGTCTCCAGCATCCAGCCCTGGGTCACCATGGAACTGAGCAGAAGTTTTGACTCCTGAACAGGCCATTGGACCAGGAACCCCCATCCCTCACCCTGTACCCACAAGCCGGGCTAGCTGTTGGCCTCCACCATCCCCCATCATCCCACTCCCAGATCTGGAGGGAGGCAGGCTGTGTGTGGGGGGATTTCACTACCTCCTTCTTGAAGGCCTCTGTCTCCACGTGTCGGAGTTTGTTCTTCGTCTGCAGGTAGATGTCAGCTGCCTGTAGCCCTTCAGGGGGCTTGGGAGCTGGGAAGCCTGGTGGGGGTGGGGGCAGCTGGGTGCCTGGGGGTGGGGGCGGTGGAGGGAAACCAGGTGGTGGCGGTGGTGCTTTGGTTTTCTCCACCTTGCCATGGGGCAGGTCCGGCTCTGGGCTCAGCATGTCCATGTAGCTCTGTATGTCTGCTGCTCTTGGGTTGGGAACCCCTGAGAGGGAGGGAAAGATGGGTTGGGGAGTTTTCAGAAAGGCTGACCCCTGGCTGGAGACCTGTCTTCTGCCTGGAAATGACCTGCTACTCGGGGAGGCTGGCTCCAGTGGAGCTTGGCATGCATGGCTCCACTGTGGGTCCACCATCACCCTGGCCNGGAGCTGGGAGATGGGACTGGCGACTTGCTGGGTGCCTGGGGGTGGGGGTGGTGGAGGGAAACCAGGTGGTGGCGGTGGTGCTTTGGTTTTCTCCACCTTGCCATGGGGCAGGTCCGGCTCTGGGCTCAGCATGTCCATGTAGCTCTGTATGTCTGCTGCTCTTGGGTTGGGAACCCCTGAGAGGGAGGGAAAGATGGGTTGGGGAGTTTTCAGAAAGGCTGACCCCTGGCTGGAGACCTGTCTTCTGCCTGGAAATGACCTGCTACTCGGGGAGGCTGGCTCCAGTGGAGCTTGGCATGCATGGCTCCACTGTGGGTCCACCATCACCCTGGCCCTGCCCACCCACAGCCCTACACTGTGCTCAGGTTGGAGGGGAGCTGGCAGAGGGTCTGGGCTCCAGGATTGGCTTACAGAGTAGAGCCACCTGGAGGGCAGAGGGGTGGCTCCTCAGGACAGAGCTGACAGGGCAGGTGGCAGGAGTCTGGACGGCCACACCCCAGCTTTGCAGGGTGCCCGTCAGCTCTGCAGGCTACCACCTGGTGGCCTGAATCCGGCATCACATCTAAGCTAGGGCGTGGTCAGCATGTGTGGACATACATGCCTGGCTTCTGACTGAGTGTGCATGCATGTGTGTTCATGAATGTGTGTACATGCTTCTTTGTACTTATATGTTTGCATTAGACCTGGGGTCTATGAGTGTGTGCAGGTAGTATAGGTGTATGCATATGTCTGTGTATCATATTTATAGATCGTGTGTACACCTGTATAAGTGTGCACTCGAGTGTGGATAGGCGTGTGTAATGTCTGGGGAACTTGTGTGAACAAGAATGAATTGTAGGTGGGGTGCATGTAGCTTCTGTGGGTGGGAGGGTACCTGTGGATGTACAGTCATGTTTGTGATGGACACACACAAACATGAGTGTCCCGTGTCCTCACCAGAAGCAGCGTCCCCTCCTGGTGACCTGGGCAGTCTCCAGTGTCAGCCACCAGCACAGTAGGTCCAGGGATGGCCCTGAGGGCCTCCTGGGCTGGCTCTCATCTGCTCCCCCTCCCACCTCCTCCAGGCCCACTCACCACACACAGAGCGCTGGCCCTTGACACTGGAGTGGCCAGAGGAGCAGGAGTCGTAGTTGGAGAGGGTACTGGTGGGTGAGCTGAGGTCAAAGTTCGGTGGCTGGACTGACACGGTGGTATTGGGCGAGGACATGCCTGAGTCAGGCTGCTTGGTCTCCAGGTCAGCGGATGGATCCCGGGACAGCACGCGGTGCTCCACACTCTGAGTGGGAGAGGAGGCCATAAGGGCAATCCCGCCCCAAAGACCAGCACACTCTGGGCCAGGGTCCTGCCGTGTGACCTCGGTCAAGTCACTTGCCTTTCTGGGCTCCCTTCCCTGTCATGAGAAGGTCGCTTCTCAGGTTCTTCCAGGCTGAGATTCAAACCGAGCCCCCCCAACAGCAGGACCATGGGTTCCTGAGAAACTCCCAGCCTTGGTTGGTCTCAGCTCAGGGTGCCAGAAGAGAGGGTGCTGGGCTGGACTCCAAGCGAGGGCACCCATGACACCAGCCTTCCCCTTTCTCATCAGCAGGCAGAGGGCCCAGGCTCCAGTGCAGCGAGGGGGCATAGACACTGAGTGGGTAAGAACATCTGAGCAGCTGGGGATAGGGGATGGGTGCAGAGCACTCACAACTTGCAGGAAAGACTGAGCCCCCAGGATGGGCCAGCAACCCCCGTCTCTCCCTGTTGACCTGGAGCAAACTCCATCACCAGCCCAGCCCCAGTCTCCTCATGGAGCCTTTGGGGAAAGGTGGGGCCTGGGGTGGCCCAGCTGAGCTGGGCGAGATCAGCCTGAGCTCAGCCATCCCCCACCACTGCCTCTGCCCCTGCCCACGGCCTGACCCTCCCACCTGGGAGCAGGCTAGGGTGGGGGCTCTGCTTACGTTGCCCATGCTGGCCCTGCTGCCGGCAAGACTGCTGCTTGTTTGCTCGCTGCCTCCTGCACAGGCCTGCTCCTCCCTGCCGTGAGCCCCCTCCCTGCCTGAGAAGTGTCACAGGCCCCCCGGGAATGGTAGGCAGGCCTGGCACCAGGTAACAGCTCAGCGGCCACGCTCATTGGCCCCGTAATTAGGGGCTCTGCAAGAGTGTTTGCCTTTTCTGGGCCAGTATCCTCCATGGCTTGGATCTGTCACACCGCAGCTGGGCCCGCCTAGTGAGGGGACCAGCATCTCTCCAGCCCACCTGGTTCAGCGGGGCCAGGCCCTGTTGCCTAAGCCATGAGCCATGGGGAACCATAGGAGCTGGGCTGGGGTGGCAGCCTAAAGCTGCCAAGCCTTCTTTGGCTGGCATCAGTGGGCACCAGGGGTGCCCAGCCCTGACCTGTAGATAACAGAGGTTAGGGGCAAAGGCTTTGCAGCCTGGGGATGATGGTTTCAAATTTCATCTCCCCCGCTTACTAGCTCCATGCATGACCTTGCTGTCCCTTGTCCTTTCTGTCTGCACCTAAAACTCTTCACCTGTAAGTGGGAATAACAGTACTTCCTGCCTCATTATATTGCAACAAATATTTTAAAAGTTAGTGAAGTGCCAGTGCATGGTAGCCAGTAAATACCATATGTTTCAACTGACAATATTAATAAACAGTGCATATTAACTGTGATTACACTATAAAGCACTAGGCAGGGTACCTACTGCAGGCAGAATTCAAGGAGTGGTTCTTGTTTGCTCATTGCCTGCAGCCAAAGCTTCCATTAGGAGGCACTGTTCCCCCACCCCCAAACAATTTCAGATGTTCTCAGTGGAAAGGAGCCCATCCCAGTGCAGAAATCCCCTTGACAATGTCCACTCTGCTTGTATACCCCAGTAACACGTTGCTCACTACCTGAAGCATCACTACTTTCTCTGGGTGGCCCTTTCTTGGTGTGGGGTGAGTTCTTCCTCAGGACTGGAGCAGTCTCTGACCCCTGGGCCCTACTGTGCTCTGAGGTCCCCAGAACCAGAGTGTCCCCACGTGCTCGAAGGTAGGGCATGCAGTGCTCTGGGCAAGAGGCCATCGGCCCTCTTTCCCCCAGCCTCGTTTTGGCAGCTCCTCTCATGGCCAAGCTGCCCCTTCTGAAGATGCCTGTGAAACCAGCCCTCTTTCCTCCCCTCCTGCACCAGATGAGGCAGAGCCCTGGACTGGGAGCCAACCACACCTGAGCTCAAGTCCCAGTGGGTTAGTTCATGGCTTTGTAACCATAATAAAATAATTTAAAAAGAGTAACACAGCTTTGCAATTATGAAGTAGCCATGCGGTGAGCAAACATGCAGTGTAGTGGTGAAGACCAGGATCTCCAGGTTAGGCCATTGGGTCTCCCCAAAACTCAGTTTACCCACCTGTGAAATGGGGACATAAGCACTTCCTACCTCAGAGGATGGTACGTATGTGTGTATGCACTCAGTTGTGTCCAACTATTTGCAACCCCATGGACTGCAGAGTCCACTGCAACCCCTGGTGTACTGTAGCCCACCAGGCTCCTCTGTTCATGAGATTTCCCAGGCAAGGATACTGGAGTAGGTTGCCACTTCCTTCTCCAGGGATCTTCGCCACTCAGGGATCAAACCCATGCCTCTTGCAATTGGCAGGCGGATTCTTTACCTCTGAACCACCAGGGAAGTCCCTGGGGGGTGGGGTGGTGAGAGTTAAATGGATGTATGTGCATGCTACGTCGCTTCAGTCATGTCTGACTTTTTGCGACCCCATGGACCATAGCCCCCCAGGCTCCTCTGTCCGTAGGATTCTCCAGGAAGGAATATTGGAGTAGGTTGCCATGCCCTTCTCCAGGGGATCTTCCTGACCCAGGGATCAAACCCGCAACTCTTCTGCATTGGCTGCTGCTGCTGCTTCAGTTGTGTCCGACTCTGTGCGACCCCATAGACGGTAGCTCACCAGGCTCCGTCATCCCTGGGATTCTCCAGGCAAGAACATTGGAGTGGGTTGCCATTTCCTTCTCCAAGGCATGACAGTGAAAGTGAAGTCAGCGTGTTCTTTACCACTAGCACCACCTGTGAAGCCTGAGAGTTAAATGAGCTAATTAATACCTGGGGGCAGATGCACTTGACTGTTCCCACTGTGTGTAAGTGTCGTTTATCCGAGCCTTGGGTCTCATCAGGATGAGGCTGGCCCTCTTTCCCTCGATAGTTTTGCCTCTATCCCCTCACTCCCCAATGGTCAGTGGTCCTGGGCTGAGAGGTCATGTAGGGTAGTGGTCTAGGGCACTTATTCCTGTGACCTCAGGCAAGGGGCTTCACTTTCCTGAACCTCAGCTTCTTCCGTGGCAAAAGGGGTAACAACACGTACCCCTTAGGGAAGGTGGGGGCAGGGTGGGGGGTGCAATGACGCGGCGAATGGGGGGAACAGCGCCCTGGGCGTACCAGGTTCTCCACGGTGCGCAGGTAACGGGTGCAGTGGCTGTGGCCGTTGTAGTCCGCGAGGTCGGCGGCCGTGTACCCGTCGCGGTCGCGGACGTCCAGCTCCGCGCCGTTCACTACCAGGATCTGGCAGCACTGCAGGGGCGCGCAGTGAGGACCCCTGGCCCATAGCCGGGACCTCGGCACGGGGGAGGAGCTGTGCTACGAGCGTGGCGCCAGCAGAGGGCGCCCGCCCCTCCCGCTCTCGCCTGGCCTCCGGGCCACGCCCCGGGCACGCCCGCGCCCCGCCCTCACCTCCAGCTCCCCGTTCTCGGCGGCGTCATGCAGCGGGGTCCCGCCCCACAGGTCGGCCGCGATCTCGCCGCCGTGCAACAGGAGCCAGCTGAGCACTTTGGCGTGGCCGCGGCTGGCCGCGAAATGCATGGCCGTGGCGCCGTCCTTGTCTTTCTCCGACAGGCTCACGTTGGTGCAGCTCACCTGGGAGAGAGGGGGCGGGGCAGAGAGGGGCGGGGACTGGGCTCCAGCCCCCTCCTATCCCCGCCCCCGTGCCGTACATGCCCCGCCTCCCCGGGCCCCTCCCCGACGTGTCCCCGACCTCACCAGCCACACGATGACCGAGATGTGGCCCATCTGCGCTGCGGCGTGCAGCGGGGTCATGCCATCGTGGGCGCTCAGGTGCGGGTCCGCGTCGCACTCCTGCACCAGGTACTGCGTCACCTCTAGGTGGCCCTCCTGGCACGCCAGGTACAGGGGCGTGGCACCGTTCTTGGTTTGGGCATTCACTCCCCTGCAGAAGACGCAGCACCCACCGTGGGCTCTCAGCGCCCACCCCCCTCCAAAGCCTCCTTCGCCCCTTGACTGCTTCCAGGGAGCCCTGGAGGGTAACTGGAGAAGACCTTGTCGCTGGCCCCGGCCCCCCGACTCTCTCTGGACACAGTCCTGTGCCAGCCTTCCTGGGTGGGGGCCCTCTGGCTTGCTCCCCATCTACCTCTTGCAGCCTCCTTTCTACAGTGCACGTCTAGTGACTGAGCTAGTCTATGCCCTCAGTAAACAACTCATCTTTTTACCGAGGTCTACAAGGACGCTGTGATCTGGCCTCCTCCTACCTTTTCAGCCACATGGATCCACTGTCACTGTGAGTCCTCACTGTCTGATCTCTATGTCTTTGATTACGTACCCCCTCTGATTGGGGATGCTCTTCCCATCTCTCTTGAAGACTCAGTACAGGGACTTCCCTGGTGGTCCAGTGACTAAGACTACATGCTCCCAAGGCAGGGGGCCCAGGGTTCCATCCTTGGTCAGGGAACTAGATCCCTTATACTGCAGTTAAGACCTGGTGCAGCCAAATAAATAAATATATATATATATATATTTTTTAAAAGACTCAGTACAGATCCCTCCTTCACAAGGCTTGTTCCACTACAAGAAAAGGTTCTTCTAGCCTCTGTGCCCCATACTGCCCTGGGTTCACTCCACGGGTCACCTGTCATGCCCAGTGGATCAAAACTTGTTTTGGCCTCTGCCGCCCCCAGAAGACTGAACTTCCAGAGGGCAGAGTGGTAATGTCACCAGATAAAACACACAAAAAATCTGAACATTGGATGTGCTTAGTCTCTCAATCGTGTGCAATGCTTTGCGACACCATGAACTGTATCTTGCCAGGCTCCTCTGTCCATGGAATTTTCCAGGCCAGAATACTGGAGTGGGTTGGTATTTTCTTCTCCAGGGGATCTTCCTGACCCAGGGATTGAACCTGTGTCTCCTGTATTGGCAGGTGGATTCTTTACCACTGAGCCACCAGAGACAATAAATAGTTTTCTAGTATAAGTATATGCCCACTGGGCATGTGGACATACATATTCTAAACTGTTAATTGTTGTTTATCCAAAATTAAAATTGTCTTGTGGTTGTTGTCAGTCTGGCCACACTACAGGTGAATGCCATCCACTGAGCATGTCCCATGTGCTGTGACACTAGCAAGCAGATTCTCAGTGAACACCCTACCTTAAGTCCTACTGTAATTCCCATTTTGCAGAGGGGCAGCTGAAGCTCAGGGGCTGTGACTTGCCAAAGGTCACACAGCTGGTAAGTGGTGAGCACACATCTGTCTGTGTGATGGAGGGCCAGGTGCACAGCAAGAACCAAGGGAGTGGAGGAGGGGCCATTTCCTGTCTTCACCTCCTCAGGCTTCCCTGGGGCCTAGCTTGCAGCTGTCACTGCCCCTCATTCCTGCTCCCAACTCCCACAGAAGGGTCTTAACTGGAGAGCCACTCTCAAGAAGTGGAGTGCTGCTGGGAATAGGGCCGCTGGCCTGGCCGCTGGCTGAGCCTCAGTTTTTCTGACTTCACAATGGGTGTGGACATCAGAGTATAGTTACCAGATATGAGTGCAAGGTGGAGCCACAATCTAGGCCCAGACCCAGGAGCTCCCAGTGGGTCCAGGATGGAGGGTGGGGGAAAGTAAGAGCTAAGTCCCTCTGGGCTGGATCAGGACTCTGGGCTCCAGGAACTGCAATTTTTCATCAGACATCATACCTTCCTACCCATATGCCTCCCCCATCTATTTGCTCATGACAATCACACACTCCACCCCCACCATCTACACCCTCCCTCCCTCCCTCATCCAACTGCCAGCCCTGTGTCCATTAATGAGGGCACCAGGCCACCCAGTCCTCCTCGACCCGGGCCCCAACTCCATCATCCATGCTCTTGTCACCCACCCATGACTTGGCCCCTCCCTCTCACATACCCCTCGGACCCTCAGCTGACTTCCCCCGTCCCTAAGACCCCATCCCCGTCCACTTTCCTGACCCCTGCCCGCTGCCCAGGCTGCCTGCAGCCCCCACCAGGCACCCAGCCCCAGCTCTCTCCATCCTCCTGATGTGGGAACCTCCTCCTCAGACACAGAACTGTCACTGGCCAGGGCTGACACTCAGCCTGGGACCCTGCCTGGCTGCCCTCCATTACCCCACCCGTGTCACGGTGGAGTCGGGGGATGTGTCCCACCCACACACCGTACCTGGAGAAGGTGCTGGCTCTCAGCCACCAGCCTCCATGCCCTGGTGCCAGTGTTCTCCACAGCCCCCCGCCCACTTGCCATTCACATGTGGTGCTTCAGGAGGAGCCTGTTTAATATTTCATGACTAACACTCCACAGTCTGAATTATTCACCATGTAACCAAGGCACGAATTGTGGTGCTGGAGAAGACTCTTGAGAGTCCCCTGGACTGCAAGGAGATCAAATCAGTCAGTCGTAAAAGAAATCAACCCTGCTGCTGCTGCTTCTAAGTCGCATCAGTAGTGTCTGACTCTGTGCGATCCCATAGACGGCAGCCCAACAGGCTCCCCTGTCCCTGGGATTCTCCAGGCAAGAATATTGGAGTGGGTTGCCATTTCCTTCTCCAGTGCAAAGTGGAAACTGAAAGCGAAGTCGCTCAGTCATGTCCAACTCTAAGCGACCCCATGGACTGCAGCCCACCAGGCTGTACATGGGATTCTCCAGGCAAGTGAACTGGATTGGGGTGTCATTGCCTTCTCCAATATTCATTAGGAGGACTGATGCTGAAGCTGATGCTCCAATCCTTTGGCCACCTGATGTGAAGAGTTGATTCACTAGAAAAGACCCTGATTCTGGGAAAGATTGAAGGCAGGAGAAGGAGATGACAGAGGATGAGATGGTTGGATGGCATCACTGACTTGATGGACATGAGTCTGAGCAAACTCTGGGAGATAGTGAAGGATAAAGAAGCCTGGTGACCCTACAGTCCATGGGGTCGCAAAGAGTCAGAAATGACTTAGTAGGGACTGAACAACAACCACCACCAAGGCACAGCAAGTGCTGGGGTCCTGGGGATTGAGGACTGGAGGGGCCACTGCCCAGGGCCCACTGGGCTCTCGAGGGAGGCCTGAGACAGTGCACACAGCTCAGGGCGCTAGATCTGCCCAGAGCCTTGTTCTCCCTGTCCTTCCTGCTCGGCAGGTAACTCATGACCCACGGGCGTCCAGCCAGCCTGAGATCTCAGAAGGTCTCAGAAGCTGGCACAGAGCAGGATCTGAGTTGGAAGGGGCAGTCCAGTCCATAGCCTCCCACCAGGCCTCTGGTTGACACCCCATCTGGAGGCTCCACTACAAAGTAAATGCTCAGTAACCCATTCTAGAGTCACAGCCCCCAGCCTGGGAGACCCCAGAACATGGGGCAGGTTCACTGATGAGCTGGGGTGGGAAAGGGGGTCCTGGCCTTATTCCTCTCCTACATCAGTTCAGAGGCAAGAAGAATGGGCACCCTCACTCTCACTGAAGAAAACTACAAAAATATGGATGAAAGACTTCCTTGGTGGTCCTAGGGCTAAGACTCCAAGCTCCCAATGCAGGGGGCTCAGGTTTGATCCCTGGTCACCCTGGTCAGGGAATTAGAGCCTGCATGCCACCACTAAGACCCAGAGCAGCCACATAAATATTCAAATAAATACTTTTAAAAATATGGATGAGCACAAGGAATGAAATAATGAGTTTAGATGGAGAGAGAAGTGAATTTATGTAGTAGTATACATATAAGCTTATGTGTATGTATATGTTACGCATATGGTAGTATACATATACATAACTAGTTTATGTTATGTAGTATAAGTTATGTATAAGGATTAACACATAACAGGGATAGCAAGTACCATCCACCGAACAATTGCTCTGTGCTCAGCGTGGAAGGGAGCACAGTACACGTGTCCCCTATCTAGTCCGCCTAATGCCCTTATAGGGGAAGTGTTGGCATGGCCTCCCTTTTACAGAGGAGACTGAGAGCCAGGCTCACTCAAGAGGCAGAGGGGGCCGCAGTGCAAGAAGGGCCTGGCCTGTGGGCTGCTCACAAGCAGCGTCTTGCATCTGCTCTCCATTCACAAAGCTGTCCATGAAGTAAGGATAACAATTGACCCTGAGACATTCTTGGAGAGCCCTCACCAAGGCCTAGCCTAGCACCTTCCATGTGTATTAGGATCCCTCTTCCCTGTGCCTGTGGTGGGGGTCACTGTGGGCCAGGGGTATCCAGGCTCTACCAAGCATGGGTCAGGTCGGGCAGTATTTTGACCATGGGGAGTCACTGGAGCATAGGGGTGGGGTCTTGGGGGACCCCACCTGGCTCCAGCCCTTTGAGTTCTGGCCATAGTGGTGCCATGGGTGACCAGTCCAGCCCAAGCCCCTGCCCTTTGCCCTGGCCTCCACCCTGACTTTGCAGTTTGCAGGGCCCGGCATGTTCTTTACCTTCCCGGGCCTCAGTTTCCATATAGGACAAATTGGTATCACAGTTGTCTCTTCATGCCTCTTGTGAGAGACAAAGGGGAAAGCTTTGGAAAATAGCAAGTTTTCTCCCAGGGAGGCAGATCTTGGCTTCCTGGTACTGCTGCCCCAGTCTGACCTAACAACCCCTTCAGGCCCCCCCAGGCCTCAACACTATCACCTCCACACTACCAGCCTCATCTGCTGTCCCCTCCCACTCCTGAACACCTGCTCCTCTTGGTACCAACAAGCTCAGGCCAGGTCTTCTCAGCCTCCTTGGCTGGGTAGGCCCTGGNCCAGGGAGGCAGATCTTGGCTTCCTGGTACTGCTGCCCCAGTCTGACCTAACAACCCCTTCAGGCCCCCCAGGCCTCAACACTATCACCTCCACACTACCAGCCTCTTCTGCTGTCCCCTCCCACTCCTGAACACCTGCTCCTCTTGGTACCAACAAGCTCGGGCCAGGTCTTCTCAGCCTCCTTGGCTGGGTAGGCCCTAGATGTCCACCTGACCTCCAAATGTTGGGGTGCCCCAGAACCTCCTTTCTAAACACACTCTGCTCCTGGTGAGGTCATCTATTTCCTGGGGTCAAAGACCACCTGAACCTAATGCCACTCATCTTTCCAGCTTGGACCTGGAGTGCATGCGGCAACCCTCTCAGCCCATTCAACCATCCGGGCATTGAGCAGTTTCTTGAAATTCACATGCTTTTTTTTTTCTTTTTAATTTTTAAAAAAATTTTGGCTATTCCCCATGTATTGTGGGATCTTAGTTCTCCAACCAGGGATCAAACCCACCCCCTTGGCCATGAAAGAACAGAGTTCTGACCACCGGGAATTCACCCTTTACATGCTTCCATATAGAGCAAATCTCTCCACACTCCCTCACCCCACCCTTTTGGTCCCCATTTCAGTAAAGGACATCAGGCCACCCTCCCTTGAGTCCAAGCTCTAGGAGTTTTGGAAACTCTTGACTTTTCTTATGACTCTAAGTTTTCCTAGCACCCATCACATAAATCAAGATGTATACTTTTCTTCCTCTTGGGAACAAAGATAATATGGACAGAATGTGACTATTAAGTCATCCTGGATGACACAAAAGAAACATGGAATACTTGGAAGGGTTTGCTGAAAATCTCCATCCAGGACTGGCGGCAGATTACTGCAACTGTTGCCACGAGGAACAAGGACTGAGCTGCCCATGGAGGCAGACCCCAGTCACAGAACAGCACCTTCAGTATCCTCCCCACCGGCAATAATTTCTGCCTCCAGGAAGGTCTGGCAGGGGCTCATCTCCACACGTTTTAGATCTGGGTGTAGGGTAAAGTCACTGGAACGGAAAGTCTGGAGCCTTTGGCAGGTCTAGGTCTCTTATTCTCTGATCACACCTCTGCACTTACTTGAAATGATCCACAATCAGGATCGGCCTAGGGAAGAAACGCAGCCCTGATTTAAGGAAGATTCTAGAACAAACAGCTTTACACCAACCCATCAGCAAGCCTGGAATAAGCTTTCACTGGTCTGTAATTCTCCCAGACTTCCAGGCCCTCCTGGCTCACCATAAGGACAAGGCGTGACCCCCCAGGGCCACTGCCCCAGCCAGTTCTACCTGCTATGCTCCCGCGCCAGTCTTGACAGGGCAGACCCTCTCCCACTCAGCTCTCACCTCCCAACAGAGGCCTTCCTGGGACTCCCCTGGAAGTCCAGTAGCTAAGACTCTGTGCTCTCAATGCAGGGCCCTGGGTACGATCCCTGGTCAGGGAACTAGATCCCGCATGCTACAACTAAGAGTTTGCATGCTGCAACTAAAGATCCTGTGTGTCGTGACTTAAGACCAGCACAGCCAAATAAATAATTTAAAAAAGAAAGAGAGAGAGAAAAGCCTTCCTGGACCCCCTCATTTTAAAGAAATCTCTCAACCACTGCCTTCAAACAACCATGGTCGACTTCGCAGCACTTGTGACTCTTGAATTGTCTTGGCACTTTTTCCATTCATCTCACGGACACCCATTAGAAGGCTTCCACAGGCCAGGACGGGGCAAACAGTGAAGACAGCAGAGCTCTGCCCTTTCAAACCTGGGTCCTCCAGGGCCACCAGGGCACCCAACGCACTGGTGCATGAACAGGAGTGTCTCTGTGTGTACACATGCTCTTGGTCTGGCCCCTTCTTTGCCCCTGGGAGTGCCCCAAGTCGGATCCATGAAGCCATGAGGACTCACTACATCCCCAGCATTAGCAGGGTGGGCACTTAGGCTACATTTGGGTGCTAGTTGTTGAGTGAGTAGACATGGGGGTAAGTGAGCTGGGCAGCCGGGCCTGAAGCTTTGTGATGCCTCCTCAGCTGGTCCATTTGCCCATGGGCCCTGGGAGGCCTGGAGGGAGTTCCATCTGAGATCACAAGCAGTGAGCTGCAGGCAGGACCGGACAAGACTCGGTGGGTTCCAGACTCCTCCCTCCTTCAGTGAGTATTAATGAAGTGTTAGGCCCTCGAGATGCAGGATGGAGAGGAAGAGATACTCTCATTACATGGGGAGGAAGATGATAAGAGGATGCGCTAAGATGCAGAGAGAGTAATGCCAAGTAGTGGGGAGAGTGAGGAAGACCAGTAGGGAGGGCGTGTGTCTGCGTCCTGGGGGCATGATAGTCTGAGGAAGGTGCAGGGAGCAAAGACTTGGAGGGGGAAGGGAGCAACCCTGGGCTCTCTGGGGAAGAGAATGGGAATGACCCATTGCTGCTGTTCAGTCACTAAGTCATGTCCGACTCTTTGTGTCCCCATGGACTGTAGCCCACCAGGCTCCTCTGTCCTCCACTATCTCCCGGAGTCTGCTCAAATTCGTGTCCATTGAGCAAAACGTGATCCACTGGAGAAGGAAATGGCAACCCACTTCAGTATTCTTGAAGTGGGTTGACCTGAGCAAAGGCCAGAGGTCAGAGGGCACCGGCCTGCTGCAGGAGCAGTAAGGAAACCCGAGAGACAGAGCAGAGTTGGTGATTAGGGAGCAGCTACAGGTGAGGTGTGGGGGTGTCTAGAGTGAGGAGGGCTTCTGGGCTGCTACAGGGAGTGCCCCTCCCTATCACTGATGGAGAAGCCTGTGGCCTGACCAGGATCTGATCTGTGCTCTCAAAGGTGGGTACAGGTAGACAGGAAAAGGGCAGAGAGGCCAATATGGGCCTGGGTGCCATGACAGGCTTGGATCAGGAGTTACCTGTGGGCCATGATTCCATCAGGTCCCTCCTTTCTCAGAGCCTCCCGACCTGGGTCAGTGTCCCCAGTGTGCCAATGTGGGCTCCCCCAGCCTCCGTTGCCCAGGGAATCTCAGCAAATACAAGAGCAGACCAGGGAGTGGTAATTGAGAGTGAACGCACCCCACTGCCTGTGGTAGAAACAGATGCCTGTCAGGGAACAGCAGCCCCAGTCCCAGGCAAAGGCCCCCAGCCTTCTAAGGGGGAGCTGAGCCATAGGTCTGGGTCTCCCTAGTATATGAGCAGCTGAGGCTTCTTGCTTGAGGCCAGGGCTGCCTGAACCTTTGAGCTAGACAGGGCTCCAGGAGAAGCCAGCTTCCACAAAACTCAGCACTACAGAAACAGAAAACAGGCATCCCAAATGAACATGAAAAGCCCTAAGAGATTAGCGCCCAGGCCAGGAGTGGGAAACTCAAGCTCCAATATTCTGGCTACCTGATGTGAAGAGCCGACTCATTTCCCTGATGCTGGGAAAGATTGAAAGCAAAAGGAGAAGGGCGTGGCAGAGGATGAGATGGTTGGATGGCACCACCAACTCAGTGGACATGAGTTTGAACAAGGAGATAGTGAAGGACAGGGAAGCCTGGCATGCTGCAGTTCATGGGGTTGCAAAGAGTCAGGCATGACTGAGCAACTGAACAACAGGAGTGGGAGACAGACCCAGAGAGGAGGTGCAGCTTGGTCAAGGCCACACAGGGAGCCAGTGGGACCCCAGCTGGTCAGTCAGCCCCTGGGAGACACCGTTTCTGTATCTACAGCCCCATGAGGCAAGGGCATTTGTTTGTTTGGTTCACTGATGTGCCCTGGGCACTTGGCCCAGAGCAGATGCTCAATAAATATGAGTTGGATGAGGGGACTTCCTTGGTGGTTCAGTGGCTAGGACTGAACACAGTCCTAATGCAGGTGGGCTGGGTTCGAGCCCTGATAGGGGAACTAGATCCCACGTGCCACAACTAAGGGTTCACATGCCACAACTAAAACATTATGTGTACGGCAACTAAGACCCGGCATGGCCAAATACATACATAAGTAAAAATAAATAAATATATTTTTAAAGGGATACTTAAGGACTTCAGGAAGCTCATGTACACACTGCTATATTTAAAATGGATAACCAGCAAAGACCTATTGTACAGCACATGGAACTCTGCTCAATGTTACGTGCCAGCCTGGATAGGAGCAGTGGGGTTTGGGGGAGAATGGATACATGTATACGTATGGCTGACTCCTTTCGCTGTTCACCTGAAACTACCACAACATTGTTAATTGGCTATACCCCAATACAAAATGTTTTTGGTGTTTAAAAAAATTAAAATTAAATAAAAAATATAAGCCACTAGTTACACGAGTCTGTCTGTAAAATGGGCTGATTATAGAGCTACTGCCCAGGGTGAGGCTCAGACGGCTGCTTGGTGTCAGACCCCTGCAGGCACTCAGCAGGAGGGAGCTGTCAGAAATCTCTGGGCAGACTGGTTTTCTGGCTCTCCAAGACTGGTAGACCATGGCAGGGCCCCAGGGGGAAGACAAGACCTGGAGCCCTACCCCGCCCCCGCCCCCGACTCTCCCGCTTCAATTCTCAGGCCTAAGCATCCCAGCAGAGCCCAGGGCTCTCCTCTTGTTACTCAAGCCCCGGGGAGCACAAGGCTGAGGTGGAGTAAGCATGAGACAAGAGAGTTCCTGGGCCCCAAGATGCTGCTGCCAGGATGGTCAAGAGCTCTGAGGGCTACCTGCTCCTCATCCTCTCTGTGGCCCCCCTTCACCAGACACTAGCGCCCTTGGCCAGGAGGGCTGACCCTCCCGACTCCATCTCCCTCAGACCCAGGGCCTGGGACAGCTCCAGCCCTGTTCCAGCCAGCCCCCATGCCGGCAGCTTAAGAACTCTTTCCCCAAGGAGCTCAGTGGGAAGGTCCCACGGGGCAGCGGCCGCTGAGGTCGTGGGGGCAATTCCTCTTCCTCTGGGAGGGCCTGCCCAGTGGACTGGGATAGATTGGAGGAGGGGTGGGTGGGTATGGGCCTTTCCTGCACTCTCCAGTCTTTCCCAGTGCCCCCAGGTGCAGCCCATCTTTGGCCAGGCCCTCCCCTGAGGCCTTCCAGCCCTCTAGCTCCTCTGCAGCTTGTCAGAGCAGCCACGGCTCCTGGCTGCACAGGATCAAGTTTCCCACTCAGTAGCAGCTATTCCTCCCTCCCCTGCCGCCAGGGAGAGCTGAGCCCTCGTGAATAATTCACAGCGTTTCACAGCAGGCTCATGAGAGCAGAGCCCGGGTGGCCTCCCCCAGAGCCAGGCTCCCTGGGTCCCCTGACTGCACCCTGCAGCCTGCCGCAGCCTGGGGCTCTGCCCCTCCCCAGCCCCTCCACTCTCGCCCTGGGGTCCCCGGCCTTGGGGAGCAGGAGTCTCTACCTCTGAGTAGGGAGTGGGTGCCAGGCCCCAAGTCCTCCAACCAGCAGGCCCCACTTCAATTCCCAGCCCTCTCCCCCTACCTGAGCCCAGCCTGAGAGTCACACAAAAGTGCCTCCTTATCAGCCAAGCCACACATCACTGTGGGAACAGAGCACCAGGCCTCTGTCCACTTCCTTGAGATTCATGGGGGGCTGGTGGCTCATCGGTCCAGGCCATCTGGCCAGAGAGAGGGTGCCAGGGCCCAATCACAGCCAGCCCCACTGCATGGCCTGGGAGGGCTCAGGGCCCCCCAGGCCTGGAGTCTGCCAAGGTGCCCCCAGCATAGCCTGAGCCTTCCTAAGGCTGCAACCCTAGCCTGTGGAGGCTTGTCCTAAGCCTCAGACTTCTCCATGAGGATGGGCTCGGGGGCCAGCCTAGGGCTCCACCCCCACCCCCATCAGCTCTTCCGGGGTGTAGGGCCAGAGGTCCTCAGTTCACACGACTGGAGATAAGTTGGCATTGCCATCAAACTGGCTTCCTGCCATCAAACCCACTGTGTGCGATGGGGGAGGCTGGCAGGTGTGAGAGGATGACCACAGCCTGTTTCTCCCCTCTCGGGACCTCCGTGTTGGGTGAGGTGGTGGGGTGAGAATCACCGAGGCGGGGACAGACACAGGTGCAGTGGTCCAGTCCTTACCTGGGAGTCTATCAGGGAGACTGGGACCAGCCCCCAGGGGTGCTGATGGCTGCAGGGTGGGAGCCGACACTCGAGGGTGCCTGGGGCACTCCTCCTAAATCCCACTGATTTTGATGTGACCCAGACCCTGGCTTGTCTGGAGGTTCACTCCAAAGTGGTACCCAGTGGCTTCTGGCGGGGACGGCTATGAGACCTTTGCCCTGCAAGGTGCACCTGCTGGTCTCCCATTAACCAAACCAGGGGCCCTTACTTAGCAAGAACTAGCCAGGCCCAGCCATTCTGGGCCCAGCCTGGGGGCTTTCAGCTGCTCCACCTGCACACCATGTGCCTCTGCCCGAGGGGCTGCCCACTGGAGCCACCCTGCCACCCGACTGTGGCGCCAGCCTGGCCTCCTGCCTGCTCCCTGGCGGGCAGTGGCCACCCCACTCCCTCACCCTCAGGGGTGAGGACAGGCGGTCCCACCTTGTAGCTCTCAACCTGAGGCTGGGTCCTTTGTCTCCACTTATTTCCCAGGTGTCCCCTTGAACTGACAAAAGTCACCAATCAGAGCTCCCACCTCAGGTCCCAGGGTCACTGTGTCCCACTCCCTCTGGGTCTGGGTGGTATCCTCCCCTGGGACCCCTGCTTCCCTCCAGGTACACCTAAGACCTGGCTCCCTCCTCCCCAGGAACTCCATGACTCCCAGGATCTACACTGAACCCCATTCTTCTGCACCCCCACCCCACCCTGGGGTGCATCCAGCCTATGGCTCAGCTGCTTTCTCCGACCAGCCGCTTGCCCAGGGCCCCAGGGGGTTTGAGAGCCCTACCCCCCTGGTTCGTGGGAATGAGCTGCTAGCCACAGGGGAGGACAAGCTGCTCTGTGACAGGCCAGGAGGCAGGGCGAGGGTCTGGGCAAGGGGCTACCTCCCTTCACGCTGGATAGCAGCCGTGGCTCCTCCTTCTTGACTAGAGTCTAGGAGCTGCCCCTATGCCCCATTTAGATCAGTCTTGCAAATTAACCCAGGCCAGAGCTAGAGGGCCGCCTGCTGCACGCTGGTAAGGATCCTGGGGAGGGGAACTGGTCTGTATGGGCATCTCCAGACCTGGGGTGGGCTGGGGAGGACCTGCCTGCAGGGCTTGAGGCTTGTGGCTGTGGGCAGCCCAGCAAGAGGGGAGAATTGTCAGCTTGCGTAGGCGCGGTCTCTGGCCAGGCCCCTGGCCATGAGATGGCCCAGAAGCAGTCATCCCCCCGCATGCTGGAGAGGGAGACAACCTCAGGTATCCCCCAGAGCCCCCACCAGCCCACCCAGAGCCCCCTGGAGAAGAGGGTCCTTACTCAGGGTGGGACCTGATGAGAAGCCTCAGGGAGGGGAAGTCTCCTTTGGCGGCAGCATAGTGAACAGGCAGGGCACCTGTGTCTGTGGCCATGGTGGGATTCCCACCGCCGTGACGCAGCAGCCAGTTCACCACCTCGGGGTGGCCAAAGCGGGCAGCCAGATGCAGGACTGTGGCACCAGAATTGTCTCTGTCCTGTGGGAGGAGACCTCGTTAGTCCTGAGCCTGGTCCTGCCTCACTCAGACCACTTCCTGCATCCCACCAGCCACCAGGGCCACCCTGTCCTCCGGCGCCTGACTGGCCCCCTCTGACTCTCAGTCCTTAGTGCAGCACCATGCCTTGCATGCTGGGCTCTCAGGACATGGCGCCTGTCATTGTCCCAGCAGGAGCGCCTGTCTGTCACCCAGATGCTCAGGGAATACCCAAAGGAGTCATTGGGTCAGGAAGCATGGCTACTGGGCCTGCTCTCAGGCTGAGGAGGTACTCCCTGCACCTAACCTTACCCCCTCCCTCATCCCCCCTCGCCCTCCCCTCCCCAAGTATCCCATAAAAAGAGGCCTCAGGATTGATGTACCTCCAACACCCCAACCTCAGTGCAGAGAGCCGCCCACCCCAGCAGACTCCCTGCTCCCAGCCCCCAGGGAACAGGCTGTGTCCCTGTGGAGGAGGAAGCCTCTGGCTATTGGTGGGCAGGACCCAGGCAGTTAGCCAGTGGTGGTAGGTGTAGGCTAGAGGCAGCCCCAGGGAAGGGCTTGAGCAAGATCCCCTCCCGGGCACTCCAAAGGAGACAGGCCAATGCTTTGGGCCCAGGAGTGCTGATAGTGTCTTCAGTGAACATCCAGGTGTGTGTGTCTGTCGTGGGAGGGGGTATGTGACCTGCAGGCCAAGGCGGGGAGACACCAAGAACCCAGGAGTCTGGACTCAGAGGCTCGGAGTTTTGGAGAGTGGGCACTGGGTCTGGAACAGAATGAGCTCCCAGCACCAAGCACGTGGGATGCTGGAGAGGTGGGCAGGGAGCCCAGCAGGGGCACAGGGAGTGGGGTGGGGCAGTGGTGGAGGCAGGCAGGTGGGAACAGGTGTGGCTGAGGCTGCGGGAACTGGAGAGACCCTGAGCTTAAAGAAGGTGCATCTCAGTCATGGGAGAACTGCTGAGGCTCCTTTAAGTGCAGAAGTGTTGGTTGCTTCAGTCATGTCCAACTCTTTGCAACTCCATGGACTGTGGCCTGCCAGGTCCCTCTGTTCATGGGATTCTCTAGGCAAGAATACTGGGGTGAGCTGTTAGTCCCTTCTCCAAGGGATCTTCCTGACCCAGGGATCGAACCCAGGTCTCCTGTACTCCAGGCAGAATTTTTTACTATCTGAGCCACCAGTGAAGCCCCTAAGAAATGCGGGAAGTGAGGGGGCAAGGGAAAAGGGCCAAGGGGCAGGGGGGGGAGGTCACAGTCAGACTGTGGGGTGGGGGACAAACAGACTGGCTGATGGGCTAGAGCACAGGCAGAGAGGAAGGGGAGGCAGAGAAACAGCCACAGGAGGCGGAGGATGCCGCTGAGAGGCCTCTGTGTGTGGAATGCCCGTGGAGGACCAGAAGATTGGTTCAATCTGTCCACCTGAGCCCAGCGGCTTCCCTCATGGCTCAAACAGTACTAAGACTCTGCCTGCAATGCAGGAGACCCGAGTTTGATCCCTGGGAGGGGAAGATCCCCTCGAGAAGGAAATAGCAACCCACTCTAGTATTCTTGTCTGGAGAATCCCATGGACAGAGGAGCCTGGAGGGCTACAGTGCGTGCAACCATGCGGTTGCAAAAAGTCGGTCACAACTGAATAACTAAAACACTTCCTGAGCCCAGTGGACAAAACTGGCTAGAAGTGATCTGGACAGGCCCACAGTGAAATATGCCCTGCACTCCAGCTCTTGAGGAAAAACCTTCCTTTCCATTGAGCCTGGGGACAGTGGGCCTGAGGCTCCAGGGGATCCTGATGGCTCTGGACCCCTGGGTGGGGGTGGAGAGGGAGGCCCCAGGAAGGAGAGGATCACAGGCCTGTGACCTGTCCCCAAGGTCTCAACAGCTCCAGAGGCCCCAGAAGCCTCACGTGCTATGGCCTGCACCCTAAAGCTGCTTATCTCCCCAGGCTGAGCAGGGCCCGGGATCGAGGTCATCCTCCCCTACATACACACTTCCGCCCCCAGCACCCAAGCTGGCTGGGGCTAGAGGGCGGGGGACTTGATAAGCTGGGCACAAGGCCACCTGCTCCTCTAACTCCTTTCCAGTGGCTGGGGAGGCTTCCGGTCAAAGCTGGACACCGGAATCGGGGAGGCATGCCACCTCCCAAAAGGGTGGGGAGGCACCACATGCCAGGAACTCCTGATAACAGAGCTGGCCGGGAGATAAGGGACCTGGTCATCTTCCAGGAAGGGTGGGATGGGGGGCCTTGCCATCCTGAGGCTAAAAGGCAGGGAATGGGGCCTGGCTATCCCTACAGCACAGCCAGTCAGTTCAGAGTCGCCCCTGCCTCCTCTACTACAACCAGTTAACACAGTCATCTCTTGCTAAGAGGAAAATGAGTTCTGTCCCTCCATCCTTGGCTTTCCCCTACAACTATAGGATCCTGCAAAATCTGAACCCAGCCTACGATCCTACAGGACCTGGCCCTGCTGCCTTCTCCCTGCCTCATCCCCCTTCAGACATGCTCACCTCTTTGCTGTCCCCGTCACAGGACAGAATGTGCCCCCCTCAGGGCTTTGTACTTCCTGCTCCTTGTGCTCGGAATTCTCAGGTCATCACCTGGCCACTTCTTCCCCATCAGCCAAAACTTCCTTCCGAGGTCACTCCTCGGAGGGGCCTTCTCTGGCCACTTTGCCCAAGCAGCTCCCTGATGCTCCCCCCACATGGCCTAGCAGTACCTGATGGTACCTGGCTTACTCTCTAACTTGTGTGCTTGCTGTTCAGTGTTCTGATGGACTGGCAGTTCCAGGGGATCGGGAGCACACCTGGACCCCAGGCCTAGACCCTGCTGGATGCTCTTGTTTCTGGCAGGACTGAGCAGGAAAGCTACACACCAGACCTGAGCTGCCTCCTTTTCGTCCCACTCAGGAGAGGCCAGACTGGCTGATACCCGCCCTGTGGCCACTGAGTGAGGCCAGGTGGGATCTCAGGGCAGGAAGACTAAGGCTAAGCTGAAGAAGCTGGGAGGTGGGAAGGTGCTGATGTCTTGGGATCAGCTCAGATCCTGGGAAGGACCTCATTTACCAACTGCTCCCCTCCTTAGGGACACATGCAACTCAATCTGAGGTGGGCTGCAAGATTTTGTGCACCACCCTTCCCAGACCTGATCCTGAAGGACATGGGCTTCTGACTCCAGGCCCTTTGTTCCCCGCACCCCCTCCCCCCC